>VXBO01007950.1:273519-329340 GCA_013400135.1 Rhinoptilus africanus
GGGGGGGGGGAAGTAACAAAAACCTGAAATGTAAAATCAGCTACAAAGTACTGCAACTGGAAGACAGATGAATCTTTGTGGTGCCTGATACACGGATAAATCAAGATTAGAATGAAAGCCTGGTTCAATTCAATGCAAAGACACTGCAGATGCAGAGTGAAATATGCAGTCATCACAGAAGGAATTTTTAAAGCCATACAGAGGACCACACAATGAGAAAAAATATGTATCTTCCACACATGGTGAAACCAACTGGCACTGGACGCAAGCTGTGTTTCCTTGGAAACATCAAAACAAAAGTTATGTGACTTTCAGTCAGCAATATTTTCTGAGACAGCATTAGGACCTATATTAAAAGCTTGGTCGTAGTATTATGTATATTTTATGTAAACCAGAGTAATTGCTCTGAAATGAGCAGAGTCATTCTGGTATAAAATCACTATAAAATGAAAAAATTGTTCTTCAGATTGTAAATATGGAATTAGTTTTATTCACAAAGATTTATTTTCATTATTATTTGGTTTTGAAAGTTAGTCTATTCTGATTCTTAAATTCTGTGGATAAGTATATCACAAATCCAAACCTGGATTTTCAGCACATATACTCAGCATGCCGAACCAAATCTTTTTGGTTCTGAGCTACCCTGAATTTCACAGACTTAAACTGTCAGGGCAAAATATTTAAGCTAATTCCTGTTAATAAAAAAAAACCTATGCATGGAATACGGCTTTTTAAGAACACCGTGGTAGTAGCCAAAGAAACAGCATAACCAGTCACACACTTAAAGCATCTAGAGAGGCAAACCCATGCAGTGAACCTCAGCTCCTGTATATGTCATCTCAAAGCTCTGAGCTTTCAACAGGCTTAATGGGTTGTGATATAAAAACAGTATAGGCTAAGCTATGATTAAACAGAAGAGGAGAAAAAAACTGACCATTCCCATTGGTCTCATATGTCATCTGACAGTCTTTTTCATTAATGAAATCGTCTTCTGCCTAGCGCATGGCAGTTCATATTTCCTATCTAATAAGAGAGATCCTTAACCATCAGGACTTACATTACTGTGATTTAGGAGTACATTCAACACTTTCTGCACAACAATAAATGCACACAAGCTAACAAAAAATACATTTAAACAGGAAATTAGAGAATGCCTTCAACCATCAGGGAAGTATTGGGAAAATCTTACAAACAGGAGAACTGGTGGCAAAATAAAAATCTAACCAATTTAAAATGGCACTTGATAATTTTATAAAAAAGTTGTCTGCAATCACAGGAAATTAGACCCTTTAGGGTCTTAAAAATATACACTTACTGGGATTATGGTAAAAAACAGTCAACACAAAATGAAAAAATCATTTTAGCAAAGTCAGAAGTACGGAAGAAACAGAATTGTTACAGAGGATGAAATGGAAATTAAAATACCTAGAACATTGAAGAAGGAATAAATTACATATTGGTGTAATAGGCAGACTAAATAAAGCTACTAAAGCAGTTGAATATAGCCAAAAGGATGAAGAAATTAAATTAATATAGTGCTACTATATTACGTGTGTTACTTACCTCATAGCTGTGAGCAACTAATTTACTCTTTCCAAATTACTTCTTTGCTAAGTACAAATGGGACTAATGCCTATTTTACTAAACAGAGCTAATCTGAAAAGTAGCTGACATCTCTAATGTGTCCCATCAGTCTCTAATTTGTTAGAGACAGACTCAAAACCAAAACTCCAGATTTGAAAATGAAGTGTTATTAGTTCTGAGTTTTTATAAAAGCTGGGTTTTCCTCTTAAAAAGAGAAATGCAGTGACATTACTAAAACATTAAATGCAATTTAAGTCATAAAGATTTCCATGGAAAAGGCACTGAGTTTTTTACCTCCTGGAAAGAAGAGAGGGAAAACACTTAGTACATCAACTGACAGTACTAAGAGCAAGGTAGTTCCCTGGAACTGTGAAGGGATGAGCAGGAAAAATGAGACATTTTTAAAATGTTTCCAGGCTTTAGAGTTCCTGAGGTGAGAGCATGAGGGAGTCCCACCCTTCTGAAAACAGATTCAAATGCAGGTACATGCCTGGTAAAACGAAATCAGAATGGGCGCCTTTAGCAGAGTAGCACCACACTCATGGGCATCCCCAATGAGAACTGCTTCACTCAGCGCCTCAGAATGACGCTTCCTGATACCACTAATCAAGAAACAGCTTGCATTGCCAGTATTTATGAATTTGGGTGTAAGGATGGAAATTCTGAAAAACTAAGTCCATAGATGATGCCTTCCTTGTTTCTAGTAGAGATGTGGCTTCACCCATCAAGTTCATTATTTTTAAGGCTTTAGTGTGCCTAGGAAACTAATTAATTAGACTGGTATTTTGTTGTGCTATATAACAGAGAAAAAAGATGATCCTGCCTCAAATAATATGAAGTCCATATTAAGTTTCTTTTTTTCTCTGTCAAATATGAAGGTCAGACTTTTCTATTAAATTCCATTTGTTCCTTTGTACTCTGTCTGAAATGGATCATGCTCCATTCAGTCATTAATTATCATTCACAAATATTCTTTATTCCATTAAAGCAACCCAGCTTGAACAAAGAACTAAAGGAGAGACTTCGGTTCCATCACTTCAGACTTACCCTGGTAACAGCTATAAGCATAATTTGGTTTTGTGCCTCTAAGACTCAACGTCACTGTGAGAACAACAGAGGCTCACCTGAGGAGGAGATGATAGGGGCTATATCTCAGCAGGTCCCTTCCCATAAAGCCTGGAAGGAGCTGGAATTAGCCCACACCCTTTGCATCCTCAACTCAAACTGAAAGCTGAGCTACCTTAATCCGTGAGCAAGAAGTTATTTCTGTTTCCTCGCCTTCTTCATCCCCATCAAATGATAGGGTATTTTAAGAAAGTTGCAAGATCCAGACAAGCTAAGCATGGGTTAAGATAATAGTTTTGTACTGCAGAAATGGTACATCTAAACTGGGTAAATCTAGACAGTGGATTAGGAACTAAATTGTCAAAGGGGACAAAAAAAGATGCACATATGTGTCTGCCATTACACATAGTCAGGGCCTCACCCTAGAGGAAGCACCCAGAGTAACACACTGCTACGCTGGTCATGATTTCAGATGCCATCTCTGGTTTTAAAGGCTTGCTCCCGCAGACAAACCTGCAAATGAAAACTGTTCTTTTATTGGAAGGGCTTTCTATTGTCCCAGCGGATGGATTCAGTTCAAGGTCTTTGTTGACTGGGTCTGAGAACAAACTATAAATGGTTTCGACTGTGGAAATGGTATCAGGACTGCTGGCTTGGCCTAATGTCAATGCATAGCATGCTTATCATGTGATGTTGTATTTAGCCAACAAATTTATATCAAAACAAAGAAAACATTTTGTTCTTCTTGGATATCTGAAACAGACAAACACATAACTTGCTCGAACCCCAGTAACATATTTATTACTATAGCTTATCTTCCCTGTGAGAGTCCATTAATAAACAAATAATACTTGGACAGTCACATCATGGAAAAGAGGCGTCTGAGGGGGGACCTAATTAACACTTATAAATACTTGAAGGGTGGGTGTCAGGAGGATGGGGCCAGGCTCTTTTCAGTAGTGCCCAGTGATAGGACAAGGGGTAACGGGCACAAACTTGAGCATAGGAAGTTCCACCTAAACATGAGGAGGAACTTCTTTACCTTGAGGGTGGCAGAGCACTGGAACAAGCTGCCCAGGGAGGTGGTGGAGTCTCCGTCTCTGGAGACATTCAAAACCCGCCTGGACGCGTTCCTGTGTAACCTGCTCTAAGGTGGCCCTGCTCTGGCAGGGGGGTTGGACTAGATGATCTACTAAGGTCCCTTCCAACCCTAGGATTCTATGATTCTATGATTCTATGATCATAACGGAAAAAACACATAAAATGTCAAATGCTGTAACTTCGCTCCAGTCATCAAATTATATGAGAAAAACTTTGTCCTTTTAAAATTATTTTTATCTGTTTCTTTTTCCCTTCCTACTTACAGCAGCAATTAATTTTTTACTTAAAGAGCCAGTGAAGCTTCTAAGAACCTACCAAAACAAGGCAGCTTGTGGCAGGCCTGTAATACAGATATAAGGAAGTAGAAAAGAAAATAATTTCACATTCAGAAGCCTCAGCTTTCTCTTTTTGGTTTGTGGTGCACTGGGAAGTGCCTGTAGCCACGCAGACTGAGGTATCACTGAAATCTCAACAACTCATCACCCCTGCATCACCACCACATAGCGATGCCCAGGAGGAGCCTGGCTGCTGGGCTTCGCCAGTGAGCCCAAAGGGTTAGAGCTCTTTTCCCACCGGTTCTCGTTTAGAAGATGGGGGGATTGCCACTCAGACGCATTAAAAGCATTCAGGATTTGCTTTTCCTACAAATAGCATTTGTTTATATCTTGGTTTAGATTTAAAGAGTCGGAATAGCTCCACTTTCCTTATCTCCTTATCAGTGTCTGATATATACAGCCTCTTACTGATTTACACATAATTCTGTGAAGATTTAGAATACTTTATTTTACAAGAAAATCACGCATTAAATGGAATATGTATGACTCAAGAGACTTGTCTTTTAAAAAATAACAGAGGATAAAAATTTAAATCTCTAATTAAAACGATCTAGTAAAAGCACGAGGGAAATCTGACAAGCCAATAATAACAGCATTACAAACCAGTCTCATTTGCCAGATAACCATGGAATTTCAAGTGCAGTTCTGCACTTCAAGGGTGCTTCCTCCAAAGCCTACTGTCCTGAACAAAAATCTAAATAAATGGGAGGTAATAGCTTCATTCATCTAAAGAACACTTTTAATGCAGTGTATCTCAAATTGCTTTTCATGTTCTAAATGTATAGGAAAAAAATAAGGTTTTATTTAGCAAGATGGAGTCAGAGAAAGGAACTGTTTCATTAGACAGTGACAGGCAAACACTTCAAAAGTGAAATTTTGCAAATGTCTAACAGAACACAGGTACACTACACTCCCTTGCAATGTGAACTCCTAAAATCTATCTTTATTTTTCATTTATCAGTGCTTTTCCTAATACAAGCATATGTAAATAATAGTAATATATATGATCTCACTGTCCAGTGTGCAGTTTGTTCATGTGTTATCAGAATATCTACGGATGGTGCATTATGTTGTGTTGTACATACGTTACGATTACCTAAACAGTATAGTATTAAAAAAATTACAGATATTATGCTTTTCTAAAAGTAAACATGGCCACATGCTGTTTTTTAGATCAATTAAGAGATCGTTTAAAATATTACATTAATATTATTATTAAATTCAAAAGTATGAAAATTCTGAACTTCCAAATGTCAACAGTGGTATACTCAAAATACGTACTGATTGCTTTATTCATATGTTCCTATTTACTTAGCGGAAATCTTTAAAGTAGAAAGTTAAAACCCTGCAACGAGAAAGAAAAAAGAAAATGAAGCAACCTGGTACTCTTAAAAGTAAGTACATCAGTGGATTATCAGCAGCCTTACATTGCATAAGTAAAAAGATATTTCTTCACCTCTTCTTTTCAGACTCCTGTGCAAAGCAGATAAGAAATGCTACCACAAAACTGTTCTTTCTCTTTTAAACAAAGTGCAAGATAACAGAAAATCAGACTTTCTGAATTACAATTTGATTTTAGTTTTATAGTAGGGTGCTTCTGTAATTCCAGCAATAGGCTACTTCAAGGAATACATTTTTGCCTGTTTTAATCTTAGCTAAAATCCTGCCTCTTTCATAGTACTTTGCACAAATCCTGTTAAATTTAGTGGAGACAAGACTTCTCTTCCAACGAAGAGCAGTGGTAGTTAAATAACTGTGCAGCAAGCTCTTATGCAAGCGTAGTGTCAAGTACAAGGTTCTGCCTGGCTGTCTCAGCCTCTTGTTTGTCTGTATCAGAACTCATTCGTTTCCTATAGCTTTTTGGCTCTTCCCAAATCCCAATGTTTTACAAAAATACATCTGTAACAAACATATTCACAGTAAATGGGTCCCAGTAACTAGGGCACTCAGGTAAACTTTTCAGGATGTTTCTGATCCCAGTTTAATACAATCCTCTGCCCCGCTGCCCACCCCTCCTCCAGGAGAGGTTATTTCAAATGCAGATCGTTTTCATGAACAAGAATAGAGAGCTGTATTATTATGTTCTTCTCACAGATCTGCTGTAGCAGATTGCCAAATATCCTTCACTGATACATTTCTTCAAAGGGAACAAATCTACAAATTAAGCTCATTTCTGAGTCTTACTTCTGCTAAAGGGAAGAGAGGTTTACTCAAGTCCTTTATAATCTGCAGTGGGATACCAGTCCTGCTCAGCAGAATGCCTTATTTCTGCTCATTTTCTCTATCTCAAGTGGGAAAGCACCAGGCAGCCTTTAGGTAGATTACTACCTACAAATACAAATGCATGAAGAATTACACAGGGACAGATCTGTTAAGTTTAAACTCCCAAGGCAGTTTTTTTTTTATTTTTATGATTCATACAACACTTCTTTGGAAGAAGTAAGCCACATGATTTTTAATCTAGGCACGGATCTGAAACTCTTTTTTTTTTATTCCATAACACGCTATCAAATGCTGATCATCTATACAGTTTTCATTTCAGCTGACACAATTAACAAACACAGGCAGATACCCTAAAAATGTTAATAACTCCTCAGCTTCTTAGAAAATGGAATCTGTTTTTCCTCTGTGTGTAATCCTTCTGCTTCCCCAGTCATGTGCGAAAGCTCTGTTTGAAGAGCAACCACTAATGCCTGCTATATAATACACTGTAGAAAACAATTAACAGAGGGAAGCACAAGGCCATCTCTAATCTGGCAGCTCGCTATTTCTGACATAAGTTTGCATATTGCATAGCCAGGAAAAGTGTTACAATAAAGTCTCCTTCCAGAAAAGGACCCTAAGTAGGAAAGCACCCATATGTCTGCTTAAAGAAGCCTCCTGAGTATCTAATACTGTGAAGACTATTCACAGGGGTACAAAATTGCAGTGGTGTGTCCATTGATTTGGATGACTCACTTCCACAATTGTTTTCAAATACCAGGGCTAAAACAGCTGAAGGGTTCAGGCTTCGCAGTGGGTTCACCAAGCAAAGACCTGGAGGCCCAGAAGAACCACAACTGTGCTTTGTTCAAGAACCACATTGCACAAGAGAGCCTTGCCCAGAGAGGGGAGGAGGATTCCCCTGCTCCAAACTAATTATGAAACATAGATAAACTGAAGGTGGTTATAGATAAAGGGATTCAAAGGTCGTCAAACAAAGGGAGGGGAACATGTCCCAGAATATTTTGTTCAAAAACATCCAATAGTCATTAAGTGATACCTGAAAGCAAGCCCTGGTCTCAAGAAATTCTTCTGCTTATGTTCCTTGCGTTTCTGCCACATCCTTGCTAAAGACATTAAACTACAAGCCCAGAGGACCTGCATCTTACGGGCCTCTTCATTATAGAGGTAAGCACCAGGAGGGAGGAAGGTGGCTGAGGTATAAGTTCTGGTTTCTCTCACAGACAAAATCAGGTAGAAATTAATAGGAATGTAAGGACAGTGGCATTCATTAAAACCAGATAACAGAGTAACAGAGCATATGTCACAAACAATCATAAATGGCTATGTTATATACAGGATCATAGCAAATTGAGCTTAAACTGCTAACTGAACATATATCTGTGCTCAACCATGATATATTAGGAGGTTCCTGTATTTTTTCCTACATGGTACCTATCTGCTTATAATCTGAGCAATCCGATGCAGAGACTATGTCATACCACAAATCCACATACAGGCAGGAACTATAGACCCTTTGGGGTAACGCCTAAGTATAAATAATAAATGCAAATATAAAAGATACCTAGGGACCTTAGCTGGAGGACTGTTTGGGCCTCTCCCACGTAACATCATGTCCACCTGCATTCACATTAAGGAATGCACCTTCAGAACACAGTTTCAAATTGAAAACCTTATCTTAGATAAGGTTTCCAGCTCATATATTGTCAGAGACTATTGATCAAATCAAATCCTGAAGAATGTCACAAATGATTTAAGTGTTTCGCTGATGACTTAGAGAAAAGTAGTCAGGTATTGGGTCCAAAAGAGGACACAAGCCCACAAGCAAACAATATTTCATGTGCTTTTAAAACTTTTTTTTGTTGTTGTTGTTAGGAAGAAACATAGTACTCTGATGGGAAAACGGCACCACAGAGCATCATACAGGTCTGTAACTCTGGGTGAGAACCAGCACTGCCTAGCTGCAGCTCAGGCGGCAAGGCGGAATGGTTTGGTAAGAAAGGAATTAGAATATGAAATGCAAGAACAACAGTCACCTGGTGTGGCAGCTAAATGTGATGTCAAGGAAGCACAGTAACTCACAGTATCAGTTGTCCCTGGCAGGTATGGTGCCAGGGGCACAAAGCAGGGTGCCTGCAGGGAGGCAGGCACATGGAAAAGGCACCCCAGCCTGCACGAGTGCAGGTTGCCTATTGCACCTGCAGGAGCACAGTGGGGGCTGCAGATCATGGTCTTCTGTGGTGACCATCTCCTGCTTCTGCAGGAACTCCTGCACCCTGAATTCTGTAAATAAAGTACAACCATCCAGCACTGTCCTCTGGCTTGGTGACCAACAGGCAAGGAATGGTGTGGGTCCACCTCCTTCACCCTCCCAAACAGAGTGGTCACATCCAGAATCCCCCTGGGGAACTCTTGAGCCTGGTCCGGGAAATGCTTGGGAGATTAATAATTGATACTAGCCAAAATTGTGCCAAGGAGCATCTCACCATTTAAGAGTAAAAACAGTTGTTGTGCAGAGCCTCCAAATGTTTCCTGGTCACTCATCCACACACAGCCTGTGATAATGTGGCATGACCCCCCCACTCCAGCTGTGGACCTAGGAATGGGCTTGCAGTGGACCAGATGGGGAGAGCAGACAGCAAGAGTCAGGGTCCTGGTTTAGAGAGCTGGTCATGCAGAGAGGAGGGCATGAAAACGGGTGAGAGAGAGGGAACAGTGTCCCTTCAGGGGACAAGACAGGCATCCTGCTTGTTTTGCATATAGTCAGCTCATTTATTGATTGATAGTGTTCATTAATAGCATTATTTTAAAACATATATTTATTCTCCATCACAGCTCTTTCTTTTCGGAGAAGGGAGTATTAACTGTTTGCTAATATGACTGATTTACCCCAGTGATGCTCAGCTGCAACAAGGACGGGACCGGCTGAACTGAACAAAAGCATTTATATAAGAATTCCAAAAAGCAAGAGCACTGCTGCAAGATTTAGGCATGCAGCAGTGGTCCTCACTCAGCTGAGATACTGAAGAAGCCTGAGCTCCAAAATGGAGCTGTCAGCTGAGAAACAAGAGCTCACTCAGATCTACAACGTCCCTTCCCCAGCATAGTCAGTCTGGAGGCAGCAACGCTTCTGTAAGGTCATTAGCTGTTAAGCAGCCGCTCGTGCTCTAGGGGAATTTCGGATAATTTCCATGCCCCAAGGAGGTCCCTTGGGAGACTGCTTTCCTGCTGATACTGCATAGGTTGTTGACCTGCTGCTGGGCAAAGCCGCCGCACTGCTCAGCCGAACAGCCCCTGGTGCCAGCATGGCTCGGGCATCGTGTCACACAAGCAGCACTGACTTCGCTTCTCGTTCACAGCCGGCCAGGATGAACCAGTTTAGAGGTGGAGCTCATCCACATTTTCCAGCAAAATACCCCCCAGGGTATTTTAGAGTTACCTGTGCACCCACTGTTTTTCTGTCCAGTCCTGCCAATGCAGATTTCAATACACAGGAGCAACGGGCTAACGTGTCCTTCAGAGTTTCACCCAGCAAGACTATTCCCAAGTGCACACATTCTAGCGGACATTTTTATCTGCACCACAAAAAAACCCAACAGATCAAACTTTCCACAAGATACCATCATTTCACCTCAGACACGTCACTCAGGTGTTGCTTCCCCTGGCAGATTGTAGGTTAACTCCCTGTATATTTGGATTTTGTAAAATGAGACCTGCATTAAGATATTAATAATAATTCTAATGCATCTATTTTGATTAAAACATCTGAAGACAAAATCTAGGATCTGTCCTGTTTTCTTAATTAAATCATTTCTTGATCAAGTTCTCCTTGACTCACACAGAATTTATATCCTTAGCCAGTGGTTACTCAGATCAGCATCTGATGACTTCACTGTAAGAGCTGCCAGTGTAAGGAGCCGAGGGTTTTGCCTACAAACAGCCACTTGTAGCTGAAAACAAATGCAGAAATAAACACTTGGGGGGTGGGTGGGGTGTGATCAATCAGTTTTTTCACATCATAGTTTTGTAGAGGTTTGTATTTTGGCATAGGTAGAAAACAATGTGTTAGTCACTTCTTGTTAGTAATTAATTTGTAATTTTGTGGACATTTCCCATAATGAATACTACAATCTCTACTTCTATAGTGACTATAGAAATGAATCTTAAAATGTCAATCAAATTAACACATTCAAAAAGATAAAGCTTATACAATTTTTTTAAATCACAGTTTGTTGAATGGTAAATTAATTTTTTAGAGAAAAATTATTTTTTCTACAAAAAAAAGAAAATAATTATTTGTGATTGCCTCTCTTTTAAACTAAAAGAAATACAGTGATACAGTATTGACGAAGCTAACGCTTCCTATTTAGAAATAAAAGTCTAATTCCCTGAACACACCATATGGACAGCTTCTGTTACCAAAAGAGTTTCATGCTCAAGACATTTGTAGGAACAGTCACCAAATTTATTTTCTGCATTTAATGTCAAATTAGACTTTAATTTGCTCTCCTTACTCAAAATAAGTCCCCTTCTCCCAGAGACTCTTGAAACTGGGCTGATGACAACTAGTAAAACAAATTAAGAAGTAGCATTTTATTTATCCCAAGCAAGGGGACAGGTTTTGGTCCCACAGTATCAGGACGATGTACTTAATTTAGAATTGTAACTTGATTTATGTTATTAGTTAGGGGTCAGGAGATCCTGAACACATCCGCTGGCACTTCTCTTTGCTTTTATACTCTCGGGCACACCTCACTACAGCAATATTCTCAGTTTTTTTATTGTTTTTTTATTGTTACAGTTATTTCACAGAATATTCTAAAAAAAAAAAAATCTGGAATTTCTAGACAGTGCAGGCAGTGGGCTACTAGGATGGTCCTTCAAGTCCTGGTAGTCTGGTACGGTACCCTGGTGTATTCATTGCATTAAGCGAGCCCGTATATGATTATATGACACTATGGGAAAAAAGAGAATCAGAGCAAATAAGTCAGTTATTTTTAAATACTGTTTACGGATTTGTCAGTGTTATTCCCATGTCCCCAGAACTCTCTGTGGAGTTCCCCATCACCCAAAATGGCTCCAAAAGCCTTTCAGGACCCTCTGATGCCGCTGATCATAACTAGGAAACCTCTCAGATGTTTCTGCATTTTTGGCTGACAGAAAATATTCTCAGCTATTTTATCCCCATATTCCCAGGAACAAATGCCAGAAACTGAATGTTCAAGACACAGAACAGAAGTTATCCAATAACTGAATTTGAAGCCTTCCTGAGTGAAGAGGAAATAGACTGAATCAGCAGTCCACTGAGATAAGTGAGAAAATTTGATCCCCTTTTAATGATATGTTTCATGCTTCTTTCACATGAAAATTAAACAACATGGCCTGTCTGCACAGCTCTGACATCGTTGCCATAGCCAGTGCTTTTATTAGCATATTTTTCATTTAAAATGAGAAACTAAATGTAATTCAATGAAGTTGAAAAATCAAAGGTCTTCGAATATGAAGTATCTCCTTTAATATTTGCCAAGCACTGGTATTTTTCCCCTTGGGTTTCAGTGGAGCTGAAATAAACATAGCCTCTTCTGTTCTTTTCTTGGTAGCTCTCCTTTATTGGCATAACAGAACTCTGGGAAAAGGAGATCTCTTCATTCCTTTTGCCTGACTTTTGCCAGGTGCAATGTCCATGGAGGCAGAAAGTACTTTCACGGGGGAGTCATCCAAAAGCCTGCACTGCAAAGAACTCTGAGACACGGCAAGCACAGCTGAGAATTATCCCCAGGCTCTGCTAATCAATTCAAACATACCCTCTGCTGGATGCCTTTGAGGTAAAAAAGCAGAAAGCAACAAGTTTTACAAAAAAATGCAGCAATTCTTTTATATTTAAGTAAAACATTTAAAATATAATTAATTTAGAATTCACTGGGCATTTCCCTGAAAGTTTTACACTAATATAAGAAATCGGTCTGTGATCTATCATATAAGATCAGTTTTGTTACCCTTCCTAGGCAAAGTCATGCAGATAAGGAGAAGCTACTTGACAAATGAAATCATCCTACACTATTTATGGGGGGAGGGATTAAAAGATGAAGATAAGCGGCAAAGATCCTTGGCATCAGTGGAAGGAGGGGACATAACAGAGTCCCCTGATTCACACCTCATGCCTATTCTGGGGCCCATGTCTCGGTGTCAATGATCTTCCCTTCTCAAACAGAACCAAAACAGCAGAACATGCTGAGACATTGCAGAGGAGTCTACCTTCACCACACACAGAATGAGAAAGAAGTTGGTTTGCCCAGTTTTTTTTTTTAATTCCTCAAGCAATTGAGCATGCCTTTGCTTTTGTTTTGTGACAGGCGTATTGGCCCTTCAGCAACCACAACTGAAGGCTTCAGAAATTATCTCAGTTGCAACGTATTTGCCCATTAAAATACCTGCTTAAGAAATAGATTTATTAATAGATTGCTTGCAAATTTGAGGTCGTTTTTCAAATTCTCCCAAACACAGCACAGGCCAAATCTTTTTATGCTCTAAGCTTTTATTTTATCATTTTTCAGAAGCAGTTTTCTTTGTAACCTGTCAATGTAAGCTATCTATTTTAAACACTTCCATATCATCTGTACTGTCTACAGGAGGATCCCCTAGACCTATATTTTCATCAGAACAGACATTTTTAAACTTATCAGTTCAGCGCTTGAGGCAGGAAATGCTAGACTGAAGTACTGAGATGTTAAATAATCAGACCCTAATAAATCCAGACACAACAGTAATCCACTAAAGCATTGGAATATTTCTAGGAAAAAGCTGTTGGAAGACATAGCAATTAGTAGGTAAAGTCTTTATTTATGCAGATCAGACTACATAAGAGTGCCTTCTAGGCACAACATCTTTGGACCTATAGGTAGGGCAAACAGGATTCAATCTCTAAATACTCAAAGAAAAAGAAAGGTGATGTGAAAATTAAAATGGAGTATGTTTATATTCCTGATAGAAGTGCATAGACCATGCTCTGCTAGTGGTCCCACGGTAGAACCATTACGGAAAAAGCTGCTGTCCAGTGTGAACAAGATCAATTCAAGTTCTTAGAAAGAAAGAAATAGAGAAAGAATTATCATAAAATACATAAAATTCACACGACAGATAGAAATTACATTGGTCAAAATGTTCAAATTACTGTTTAAATGTGTCCTTACTTGAGACTGAATTTTAAAATCCTTACTTCTTTCTGAGGTGTCAAAGTACCAAATGTTTATTATTTGTTTGCAATCTGCAAAGAAAACAAGTTTATTCTGCTTTGAACTAATACAGGAGGAAAATTATGTGTTAGGAATATCTTATATGCCTGTCCTGGCTCTGTGGAAAAAGAACATTCAATTCTCTTTTCAGATACTCAATCTATGTGCTCACTAATAAAAGCCAAAGGTTAGTGACAGGAACAAATGATATAAATATTATTTTATGGGTTAACTCATTTCACTTTCTTAAACATGATGATATGAGGAGGGTGTTACATACTTTTTTAAAGGAAATGTATCATAGATAGTTTTAGCCAGAGAGAATGTGAATACATATTAAAAGACATATTTTAAAAAATGATGAATGAGATAAACTACAAAATTATAAAAGTTGTATTATAACTTTTAAGAGACATATTAAAAAAAATGATGAATGAGACAAACTACAAAATTTAAGGAATCCTCAAACCAGCAAATTACAAAACTCTGGATTATTTTTTTCCCTATGATGGGGCAGGCAGAAGAACTTGGGCACATCTCTATGTTTCCTCTAAGCCATACTTTTGTAATTTATGTAACTCCTACATCTAACACCTTGATTACTGAGATAACTTCTGTCTTAGCATGTGACAAAGGAATATTCCCAGAATAGCAAATCCAGAGTTATCCAACCACTGGTCTGCCAGGCTGAGCTGTATGCTTGAATGGTGACTCCCTCCTCAGCAGTGCAAAGAATTGCAAAGGAAAGGCTGGTCCTTCCCGAGCAAGTACTCCTGGCTCCTCAACACGCCATTTCACCATTGCAAAACATGTGCTGAAACGACGACTAGAACTGCTGGCGTGGACCGCCTGCCTGGCAATAGGTGATCTGCTGTTATTGTGACTGTCAATCACTGGCCTCTGGAGAAAACAGCAAGGGTAAATATTGCATATCCTTGGCAAGACTAAAAGGCAGCAAGACACGATCTAGTCAAACTTACTCATGTCACGCCATTTTCTACTCTGTATCCATTAAGATTGCCATTGCTGCTCAAAGATAATAGAAATGCTGCACCTAAGTATTACCAAATCTGCATCTAGCTTTTGCAGGTCACTTTTATAAGTCTTGACTTTTGCAAATCACTGTCAACCTACTCTTTCATACTACTTCTATTTATGCCTAGTGGGGCAACATGCTAAATAAGCTAGGTGTTACTTCATGGTAGTATTTCTTTTTATTTGAGTCTTATAACCTCCAAAATTTATGATGTCTGATTAAGCTACATTCCCAGAATACAAAAAAGAATACAAAGGAATTTGCCTGCAAATCACAGGCAAAGTAGTTTTCTGCCAGATGTCTATTCTGCCTGGGTTCACGGCCCAGCAAAACACCAGCAAAGTTCCTATTTCATGGAGAGTTTCAGAACTTCGTAACTTTGCCTCCATGGAAATAAAGCATGCAGAATCCAGGACAAGATGCATGCACAGTGAGCATGAGTAAATTAACGCATTTAGAGTCAATCCATGCTGTCAACTACAATATAAACTCAAAAGACTAGATATTTATGAGATAGGATTGGAAGACCCAAGCCAAGCAGTTGAAAACTGGTCCAAAACTATGAAGATACACTCAAAACCAAATCAGAAGGGAATCCCATGGTCCTAATTTGAGGTTTCAAGACCAAATTTAAGGTGAAGGGGAAAAGTGGAAAGCTTCCTTTCCACTCCCTGGGCTCTTTGGCTTTTCAGGGCCACTCCACAAGTAACCTAGAGTAACCCAGGCTTGCTGTCAGGCAAGAAGCATGCTCCAGAGGCAGGGTTAGCAGAAGGTGTTGGCATTTGCTGGGTAGAAGTGACCTTGCAACTGAAAGCTGCCAACATTGGCAGTGACAGGCAATGTCACATTTGCTGCCTCTCAGAGCACTAAGTTTAGTGTTTATGCTCAGAGGCAAACCCATGTGTGCCCACACCCGCTGACTTCCCACCCATGCACTTGTGGGACCTCGTGCACAAAGCCCACTCAGCCCACAGGGAGACACTCGGGCTTTTCTCCTTCTTTCTAAGGCCACTTTATCCTCTGCAAAGAGACAGAGAAAAGAAGCCTAGCTTGTCTATGCATTGCCCAGTTGCAAGTGTCAGGGCAGGAGGGAGGAAGGTAAACAGACTGAATGTTTCTACTTAATTCAACCATCCCAAGGAAAATGGCTTTTTTGTGACATCACATATGTTCAGATTAGAGGACTGTGATACCATGAAAAGCACAGTCACTCAAGAACTCACATAAGAAAATGAGGAAAAGGATAAAAACGTATTGTGAACAACCAATACTTAATTTTAGTCACTAGAAGAGAGAGGTAGAAAAAAATGCATTCCTGAAAATCAAAGCAAGTTATGCCTGAGTATCCTCGTTATGTAATGTAAAAATTAATGAAATGTACTTTTTTGTTACAGTTATGACATAGTGTAATTTAGAAACCCATTCAAAAGCTTTCAATCAAATAGAGAAAAATGGACATTTTCATATGCAAGCAGCTTGCTTATCATAAAAAAATTATACAAATCATAAGAGGGGAGAGTTCACCACGGAGTCAAATTGTTTTAATAGACACTTGACTCAACAGAATAATTTCCAAACAGCTTCTTTGGTTTTCAGCTAATGGAAAAGAGAAGGGAGTATTTTATCTTTAGATTGTTACACTTCTTATGTCCTGTCACTGCAAATATTTTTAAAATGGCATTTTCGTTGGCCTATCTTAAAGAAAAAATATTAAGAATTCTAGGACACTTTCACAGTGTTACTGAAGTTCTCCAGTGCACAACCACTAGTGAGGTAAGTGTCATCTATTGTTTCTCATAACCCATCACGGTCTCTAGAAGCAGCCAAGCCAGCCAATCCAATTCATCTTGAATACCGTCAAAGTCCAAACACATTTTGACAAGCAACCGGGTGGGATATTAGCATTAGCAGAAACAGAAGACGGAATTTGATTCTGAGAGCTCCAGGAGCCTGCAAAGCAATGGGAGCCTAGTGTCAAAGGCTGACTGACTATGAATAAATCAGCTCTGGGAAAAACTAGAATTCCTAGATCATAAGTGACAGATGTCCCTCATGCTAGAATGACTTTCAGGCCACTTCATTTGAATTTTATTAGGAGAGGAGGAAAAACACAGTAACAGAGCAAAAGCAAATCACTTCAAGACTGTGTATGGTGGGTTTTAAATTAGTCTGCCAGTGTCAGGACTGCTCATTTCATTCAGTGGGTCCAGAATAAAAATAAAAAGTAGCCGATAAAGGATAGACTGTCACTATAAAAGGGGAACAGGGAAAAATGTACTTCTGTTTTTTAAAAAAGTGTTATTTTCATACAGTTTCTAATAGTCAGCAAACACAATGGGAAAGTGCTCTGCTGAATCAATGGGTAAACAGTCTTCCTTGCCAGCTGCTCCACTCCGCATATGATGTGCTCATAGACACGGCTGAAAATGGCCACCGACCAGATAGGTCTCATCTTCACAGTTTCTAGTAAACAGTGGACCTTACATCCGCAGGATGCCACAGAAGACAACTATAAACTTCCCCTCATTCAAAAGGTGCTAGAGAAAATTATGAAGGAATGATCCTATGGGGACTATCAGGTGCAACATCCTGGATGCTCTTTCATTCTGTGAGAGCTAAAAGCTGGGAGGGTGTATTACAGAAAAGAGCACTTGCAGGCTTAAATTTTTTCTTATATTTTTCATTCAGCATTGTCTGTTGGTCACTGCGAGAGTCAGCATGCTGGAATGGATGGACTTTTGATCAGATTGTACATGGCAAATACAGTTGAGCGACTGAAAAGAAATATTCGACTTAGAGATGGCACTTCCTCATCACATGGAAGAAGGACTAGACGAATAACTGCACAGTAAACAAAACAATGGAAATGAAGAGGGGAAATTCCCACTGGCTCCCACTGAATCAGTCTACATGTTTAAATGAACAGTTGTTTATTACTAAGCATTTTTAAAAATCTGGCCATCTACTACATGTCTATTGATACACTTTAGAATCCAACTTTCCAGATATAGTTTATTTAATGTTGGTTCTGGCCTGGTTTATTTTTATTTATTTTGCATTTATCTAAATCAGTACACTGGGACAAATTCCTGCTGGTGTGGTCTAGCTCATCTACCACAAACCTCTCCTCCCCACTGACAACAGATGAGCCGCTGGCTCAGGCAGCCTGCACAATCAGTAGAGCTATAAAAAACTGACAGTACCATTTTGCTGGACTTTTTACCATTACAGAGTTGGTGTTTCCTGAAAATCTGAATTATATGTGGCAATTGGAACTTATTGCAATATAACATTATCAGAGGATGCTTTTTGTCAAACCCAATGTTCATATTTTTTAAATGCTGTATTATAATTTATAATACAAAACTTTTTCCTAAGAAAAAGTATTTTGTATCTAAAATTCTTGAATGAAATACTGTAACACAATAAAAGTTAATTATTTTCCAGAACACATTTCGCTGAACTCCTGCAGAAGTTTTGATTTTAGTAAAATAGCATATTCAAAGAGAATACATTCTATCAGAGAAATTCTGAGCATAGAGTCATAGAATTATAGAATTGTGGGATTGGATGGGACCTTAAACATCATCTAGTTCCAACCCCTTTGCCATGGGCAGGGACATCTCCCACTAGATCAGGTTGCTCAGAGCCCCATCCAGTCTGGCCTTAAAAACTTCCAGGGATGGAGTTTCCACCACCTCTCTGGGCAACCTGCTCCAGTGTCTCACCACTCTCATGGTGAAAATCTTCTTCCTAATGTCCATTCTGAAATGACTCATCTCTAGTTTTAATCCATTCCCTCTAGTCCTACCATTACCCGACATCCTAAAAGGTCCCTCACCAGCTTTCTTGTGGGCCCCCTTAAGACACTGGTAGGCCACAATAAGGACTTCTCGGAGCCTTCTCTTCTCCAGACTGAACAATCCCCACTCTCTCAGTCTGCCTGCATAGGAGAGGTGTTCCAGCTCTCTGATCATCCTTGTGGCCCTTCTCTGGACTCATTCTAGCACGTCCATATCTTTCTTGTAGTAGGGGCTCCAGAACTGGATGCAATACTCCAGGTGGGGTCTCACGAGAGCAGAGTAGAGGGAGAGAATCACCTCCCTCGACCTGCTGGCCACGCTTCTCTTGATGCAGCCCAGGATACGACTGGCTTTCTGGGCTGCAAGTGCCCACTGACGGCTCATGTTGAGTCTCTCGTCCACCAGCACCCCCAGGTCCTTTTCTTCAGGGCTGCTCTCAAGCCAGTCACTGCCCAGCCTGTATCGGTGCTTGGGATTGCCCCGACCCAGATGGAGGACCTTGCATTTGGTCTTGTTGAACTTCATGAGACTGGCATGGGCCCACCTCTCCAGCCTGTCAAGGTCCCTCTGGATGGCCTCCCTTCCCTCCAGCGTGTCAGCCGCACCCACAGCTTGGTGTCATCTGCAAACTTGCTGAGGGTGCACTCTGTGCCACTGTCCATGTCGCTGACGAAGATGTTAAACAAGACCGGTCCCAGTACTGATCCTTGAGGATCCACTTGGACATGGATCCGTTGACAGCCACTCCTTGTGTGTGGCCGTCAAGACAGTTCTTTATCCACTAAATTGTACATCCACCAAACCCGTGTTTTATCAGCTTGGAGACCAGGATGTCATGCAGGACAGTGTCAAAGGCTTTGCTCAGGTCCAGGTAAATGACGTCAGTTGCTCTCCCCTTGTCTACTGATGTTGTGACCTTGTCATAGAAGGCCACCAGGTTTGTCAGGCATGATTTGCCCTTGGTGAAGCCGTGTTGATTGTACCCAATCACCTTTTCATTATTCTTTTGCCTCAGCAGTGCCTTCAGGAGGATATGCTCCAAAATCTCACCAGGCACGGACGTGAGACTGACTGGCCTATAGCTCCCTGGTCCATCCTTCTTTCCCTTTTTTTAAAGTGGGGATTATATTTCCCCTTTTCCAGTCAGTGGGGACTTCACCAGACTGCCATGACTTTTGGAATATAATGGAGAACGGTTTAGCAACATCATCCGCCAGTTCCCTTAGTACCCATGGGTGTATCCCATCAGGTCCCATGGACTTGTACACTTTCAGGTTCATCAGATGGTCACGAACCTGATCTTCACTTCTCCATTCTTAGACAAGTTCTCTAAATTAAAGTGTTCACAGGCCTAACAGTAAGTGAAAGGCCAGTAAGTATCCTTATAAAAGCTGATTTATTTCAAACGTGGAAAAGAGCTGTTAATCTGAGCAGAAGGGCAGCAGTATACAGCTGCACATTATCTGTCAGGGAATCAATTTATTTCATTATTCACTTTCAACTTTCTTGACAACTGCGTGCCAAGTCACAGTTTCAGAAAGGCACCCACAAATCAGTGCTGGCAGGGCTTGTGAATCTGTGCACTAAGAGGACTGTGTCTGGATCGAGAACCCAGGGGCACAGTGGATCCCTGCAAGGGCATCCCCATCTCCTCAATCTGCCCCGCACTTATGGCATAGGACTGGCACATGTGGAGGACGTTATCCAGCAGAGGAAAACCCAGGAGGGTCAGCCTTTGTCTTCCCATTCAGCCAAAACGTGAAGCAGCTTCAGCCACCTCACTGCTCTTTCAAGGAGGTAAGTATTTACATCGTGTCTCAGATGGCCTTTTTCATCACTATAGTCAGAAAATGGCTGCACCCAGGACGTACCTGTCAGGAGCTTCCAGCCTTGTCTGGCCAAGAAACAGCGGGAGGGCAGCTCACCTGCACTCATGCTAGATACGCAACTTATTGTTGAGCTGTGATATGCATTTTGTCTTGTTCTTTGCAAAAAAAAAGACAAAGGGGAAAATTCCTATGATCGTTTTCAATTAAAAGTTGAAATGTGGCCTTGGTGGCAACTAAAAAAGATTTGTGCAAGTCTCACCATTAAGGTGAGGGGGAAGGTATCAGGCTGCTCGAGAAATGCTTAAAATCATTAAGTCGGCAGAATCAGGTAATACCCATTGGGGAGCTCTGTGAAAACAGACAGCATATACAAAGAGACGTGGTAAAAGTTGATCTGCCTTAAAACCAAGTGACTCACAGAGATGAGGAATTGACTTCTGTTGGAAAAGTATAAAAGTGAAAGTCCTGCAGAAGCTTAGATGGGAGACAGCAATGATAACACCACACATGTCTCAGTAGTGCAGTGCTCAAAGTAAAACATCGAAACAGTCATGTTAACACACTCTCTGCACAGGTCAGAGAGTCACGGAGAGGCTTGGGTGCAAACACCCCATTTGCTTTGCACAAACACCTGGAGGCTTTGCCAGAGAGGGACCAGTGGTGCTTCCCAGATGGTCACTTGGCCAGGAGGACCCACCATGGAAGACTGCGAGGTGCCTCAAGGAAGGCAGTTCCTGCCCCTCTGTGTCCCAGTGCGCAACCATCAGCTCCCTCGCATGCCAGCACCTTCATGGATGGACTTGATAGGGACTTCAGAGCACTCCATCAGACAAGTTAAGACCTAGTCCTCTCAATTTAAATTGTATCTTAATCCATATGCGACTGCACTAACTTTCATTAAACTCTTTTGGAGTACAGTTGTATTAACCATGTGTGACCTTACAAGCAATCAATCCCAAATAGTTAATTGCCACAATAGATGTATTTTTGATTGTTGCAATAAATAATTGCTTCCAGAGAGTGAGGTGTAGAATCAGTTTCCTTAGAGAAGTGAAAACCAGCATTATTTGTGGTCTTGTTATTCAGGGATATTACCCAAAACTTGGGAAATGTGACTGCATGCAAGTGAAGCTCTCTGGTTAAACACAAAAAACCCTGAATAAAAATTAGTGTGATATGTGAAAAACAACAGAATGTTTGGACAAGAGGTAGAGCAACAGAGCCCTAATACTCCCTTCAGCATCTGGGTAGTACCATACTACAAACAACAAACAATAACAAGAGTTTAGCTGCATGGGAAAACTGGAAAGCTCAGAGGCCGATGACATTCTTGATTTCAGTAAAGCATTTGACACCGTCTCCCACAGCATCCTTGTAGCTAAGCTGATCAAGTATGGGTTTGGTGATCAAGCAGTGAGGTGGATCAAGAACTGGTTGAAAGGAAGAAGTCAGAGAGTCGTAGTCAATGGGGCAGAATCTAGTTGGAGGCCTGTGACTAGTGGAGTCCCTCAGGGGTCGGTACTGGGACCGGTGTTGTTCAACATCTTCATCAACGACCTGGATGAGGGTACAGAGTGTACCCTCAGCAAGTTTGCGGATGACACCAAGCTGGGAGGAGTGGCCGACACCCCAGAAGACTGTGCTGCCATTCAGAGGGACCTGGACAGGCTGGAGAGTTGGGCGGGGCGAAACCTGATGAGGTTCAACAAGGGCAAGTGTAGAGTTTTGCATTTGGGGAAGAAAAACACAATGTACCAGTACAGGTTGGGGGCTGACCTGCTGGAGAGCAGTGTAGGTGAAAGGGACCTGGGGGTCCTGGTAGACAGGAGGATGACCATGAGCCAGCAATGTGCCCTTGTGGCTAAGAAGGCCAATGGCATCCTGGGCTGTATTAGAAAGGGTGTGGTGAGTCGGTCAAGAGAGGTTCTCCTCCCCCTCTATTCTGCATTGGTGAGGCCACATCTGGAGTATTGTGTCCAGTTCTGGGCCCCTCAGTTCAAGAAGGACAGGGAACTGCTTGAGAGAGTCCAGCGCAGAGCCACAAAGATGATTAAGGGAGTGGAACATCTCCCTTATGAGGAAAGGCTGAGGGAGCTGGGTCTCTTTAGTCTGGAGAAAAGGAGACTGAGGGGTGACCTCATCAATGTCTTCAAATACGTAAAAGGGGAGTGTCAGGAAGATGGAGAGAAGTTGTTTTCAGTGATAGGACAAGGAGTAATGGATGTAAATTGGAGCATAGGAGATTCAAGAGGGATATCAGGAGGAATTTTTTTACTGTGAGAGTGACAGAGCACTGGAACAGGCTGCCCAGAGAGGTTGTGGAGTCTCCTTCACTGGAGACATTCAAAACCCGCCTGGACACGTTCCTGTGTGATGTGCTCTAGGTGACCCTGCTCTGGCAGGGGGGTTGGACTAGATGATCTTTCGAGGTCCCTTCCAACCCTATGATTCTATGATTCTATGATGATTCTATGATTCAGATTATATACACCTAAAGAGCCGTATGCATACTGGGAAACCTGATCTAAAGACATTCATAATTGTTCATGTAGACTATTTTGAATTTACATAATAATCAAGAAAAAACCCAAAGCATCTGTGTGGATAACTTCATCAATGCAGAAAATAAAATGGAAGGACAGAAGTAGGGAGGGAAGAAAGGATGGAAGTAAAGCACCCCATCCTGTCTTATTATGGATTCTTTTGTACAATTTGGTTCTTATTCTCCACAGACTTACAAGTGTGTTTAGCTGCAAACGTATGATAAATTCAAGTAAAGTCAGACTGCTGACCTAATAAATTCATACAATTACAAAAAAGCACTCTGCAAGTCAGGAACAGGTGGTTTTGTTAACTTGCTTCTGTGTGCTGAGTTAGAGAAAGATCATGATTTGTGACTTCTTTCATCTGAACACAGAGCTGGTGTCAGGCCTAAATGAAAGCTGTTTTGTTATTCTTTCTCACTGCAAGCCTGAAAAAGATCTAATTTATGTATTGAAATAAAGATAAAAGTGCATTGAAGAGAGGCTGAAAGGTCCTCTGTTCATTGCAAAGCCTTTTAAAACATTTTTTTCTTCTTGAGGAACCACTGAGACATCTGAAGAGCTTCAGAACTGCAGCAGAGTTGTCTGGGTCACATCCATTCAACTGCCAAGTCTGAAAAGTGCTGAGGTTACTGCAGACTCAGAATTTTCTAAAAAAACAGATTAATAGCTATAAGTGGGATGCAATCCCAGTATGAACTGAACAGAGGTGTGTGGCAGAGAAATAGAGAAATTCCTAAGTCAGTTACTGCTGACTTTTAAGCGAGGTCATGCTTATGGCACTGACCTACCTGCCCAAATCTCAACTTCTAAACAAGTTCTGGCAAATTGAAAAGGATTCCAAAAGGAGCTACATGACTGACATGTTCTCTGGGAAAATAATACAGCATGCAGTTCCCAAGGCTCAGTCTATTTTTTTTACCCTGGAGTTGAGTACGACATAACAGTATTGCCATGTCACTCTCAAAATCTATGTAAGCAAGACAACCACAGCCTCTGAATCTGTGCAACCTTTCATTTTGGAAAAAAAGGGAGTATCTAGCAAAATACATCACATCTTGAGCTTCCTTTAACTACTTACAAAGCTTCGTTTAACTTTGTTAACTTTGTTCACAAAGAGAAACTTTTGGGAGATGCTTATAAAACGTGTGAGTCAGAAGAAAATACCACTTCAGCTAAACTGACATTCTCAAATTAATTCCCATGCCTACAGCACATCATTTACTTCAGATCCCTTGCACTTTGCCATCACCCTTTTCTCTCTCATTTACACTTTACTGTTTAAGACACAATTTTTTCTCTTAACTGCTGGCAGATAAAGGATTTCCTCTACTGCCATTCCCTTTCACCTGCTTCTCAAGAAAATCTGAATTGCTACTGCAGTGCTAGTGCTGACACTTGTTGTTCGGGGTCCGACTCGACACAGAGGGTCACTCACTCTCCTGAGTGGCAGCTGGGCCCATCGCTGATTCGATTCATTACCCACCTGTGACGACACATGGTACAAACCACAGCAATGATGCAAGGATGCACTCAGAGCTGCACAGCTTGATGGTGGAGAACAAGCTTTTGAAATCAGAATTGCTTCCCAAACTGACTGCTAAAACCTGCCTCCAGCAAGCTCCACTCCCTGCCATCTCTTCTATGAGCAAGCCACAAGTGTATGAACCCTGCCCAGGTTTGTTTGTTTAACTTGTAATTAGATAGGAAAAAAAAAATTTAAAGCACTTCTACCCCCCCCCAAACCTTCTTCCTCTTCAGAGTGATCTACAGCAGATTCATGAAGAACAGAAATTGGTTGAAGGGCTGTGACTCTGTCCCAGGGCAGGGGAAGGTGCCTGAGAGGGATGGGCAGGCTCCAAGGGAAGAAGGAGCACAGCACAAGCCTCTTTCAAAGCAGAAACAATTGTGCCAAAAGGTAACTTAGAGCCAACACCTCCAAACTTTTCACACATCATTTCCTTTTCATAATTAAAGACTAGGGTGACTTTGAGGACAGATTCTGAAAAATAAACTCCCATTTGGTTTTAAATAGGTTGAATTACATCAATTCATACAAAATGAGAAGCACTAGTTTGATTCTCTTGGGGGAACATGTTGTTTCCAGGGGAAAATGCAGCAGAAACATGTTTATTGGTGCCAAAGAGCAGTGCCAAAGAGGAGCTGGAAAGATTGCTGCTGTTAGAAGTGGCTATTATTTTGAAAAGAACCCAGAACTTGATGTGCAGTCACCGTGGGAGTCTTTCTGAAACTCTAGCCCAGTGTAGGTAGCAAAAGAGAGGCGGAGTTTCTCAAGCTATATCCAGACCACCTAAACTATAAACGTGGCACCTATAGGCTGCCATAGACTTAGGTGTCTAATAGGCTGCCATAGACTTAGGTGTCTAAGTATACAGTGTGTTTGAGATTGACTACTCTTGGGTGCTATCTCTTAAAATCCCTGAAAATCAATAACTTATTCACTTAGGGTGGCAGTATTTCCAAGGCACCCACACATAGGCTTTCAATGTATGCATTAAGTCCAAGTACTTTGGTGCATAAAGCTAGAACTCAACTTCACATCAAAAAGCTTTCCCATAATTCAAGGATATGCAATGAGACTAACTCTACCCCAAATTTGGAGAGGTCCACTCTAGAAGACACATTCTCACCTTACTCACCTGGGGTGTGCTGAACTCAACACAGAGATCACTAGTTAAGGTAGCTCTCTTCTGAAACATTGAGGGAAGAGGCAGTGTAGGAGGACAAGTGCCTATTTAAACGTGTGGAAAGCATTAAAACTGGCATAAGTGCTACTTGGTACCACTTACAGCTTTAGTTCCCTCAAATGCAGAGTGAGAGATAAGAAGAAACACAGAAGAAAGCACCATTTGGACACAGGTAAGTAGGGAACTGGGGTTGTTTAGNCTTATACTTACACTTGAAACAGGTTCAAGTCATGTCAGGGCAGGTTTAGATTAGATATCAGGAAACATTTTTACACTGAAAGGGTTATTAAACATTGGAATAGGCTGCCCAGGGAGGGGGGGGATTCACCATCCCTGGAGGGGTTTAAGAAAAGGGTAGATGAGGTGCTCAGGGACATGGTTTAGAAGGGGTTTTTGTCAGGGTAGGTTAATGGTTGGACTTGATGATCTTAAAGGTCCCTTCCAACCTCACCAATTCTATGAGTCTATGATTCTATGGTATAGTAAAGTGGCAGTGTGAACCCTGCAGTGAGAGTCTTTCAGAAAACACACTGAAAGCTATTCCCTAGTAAATGGCTTAATAACTATTATTCTTATCATAATATAGCTGGAGTGAAATTAAGGATTAGATATGGGCATTTTGTAAAATTCCTCACCCTTTTGATTTACACTGCACTATTCAGTTCCACAGAACAGCATTTTCTGAATGGCAATGTCACGATCTGCTCCAACATCACACGCAAAGCTTATAAATAATTAAGGAAGATATTCACTTGGCAAGGGAATACCACTTAGCCCCTGTTTGCAAAGCACGTGTGAGCTTTCCAGAGTACACAGGACTTGGGCTGCTTCTCTCTGAATAAATAATCCTCTCCCATCACATACGTACACACACATCCCCAACCAAAGTAATGTTCTTACCTTATCTTTATTTTCAGAGTCAGAATCCTCACGTTTGGTCCGAATGACGAAGGGAGTAGATAATCTCAGGAGAACTCGTTCAAACGTGGCACTGATTTTAGGAGAAACTATGTCAAAGCAGTCTTGGAATTTCAGAGTTTTATGAGTGTCACATCTGAGCTGCTTCCTAAGACCTTCTCCAAGCTGGAGAATCAGCATGTTTGGATCAAACATCAGGTGAAACGGGAAAGCTCTGCAGAAGGTGCTGATGCTAATCCTCAGGTCTAAGGGGGACTGGGAAGTTCCCGGTGGAAGTGCTTTTGTGATATTTGCATTTTCATGTTCTTTGATAAGGAAAGTCAGACAGCTGCAGTTACCTGGGTTCGTCCCCTCTGAACACAACTTATCATTAGTCACCTGTTCTACTTCCACTTCCAAGCGGTAGATCTTCTTTGCTGCTGCCTTTATCATTCCCATCATTGCAAATCCCACAATCTGATGTGGATGAAAGTAATGAAGCATGAGATTGCCTTCAGGGAGCTCTTTGCATAGGAAAGAAGGGGATTCCAGGGTGGCCTGTCTTCCAAAAGAAGTTCTAATGTGCTCCAACAAAGCATCAAAGCCATTGAAGAAATCTTGAAGGGTCCCACCTACAGCTCGAAGAACTCTTTCATTCTCATCAAAGCAGATATTGAAGAATTCCTCCCCAAACTTTTCTTGCATTTCCTCAAACTTCAAACCTATAGGACAACAAGACACTGATCAACAATATAATACTGCTACTGTGTCACATTTTCCCCTTGTTCTCCATTTGCCCAGTATATTTCCAAGTCAGTGGGAGTGTCATTTTGACTGGATACCTACCCATAGGACTTCTGTTTTCTCTGGTGGTTGGGAATAACTTTAGAAGTCATTTTTGCGTGTCATTTTATTTCCTCATGCTTTCAGCTTGCTGTCCCAGCCAGCTACTTGTGGGATTTACACTTGCCTGTGTCCTTTTCCCTGACAGATTCTGGAAGCCAGAATACATTAAAATTTCCTGAACTTTTGCATGTCACATGCAGTCCACTGGGTGAATGCACTCAGCCATGGGTACATCCCTGCCATTGCTGACCTAGCCACAAATGAGGACTCTGATTTTATAGCCCTTCTGTTCACTGCCTCAGTGAGGGATCCAGCCCATACCAGCTTGAAGAACAAGCTACTGGGGTTCAAAGTCAGGCTTTTGGCTTTCAGTAAGCACTGTAAACCCCTGCAGTCAGATGACACTTTAGTAGCTGGGGGAGGAGGGTTCTTGGTTTTGTTGGATTTTTTTCAGACAAAATAGTTTTCTCATTATAGCTATTGGGCACTGCCAGAAGATACAAAGGAATAATTACTTCTTTTTTCTTGCTTGCAAAGGAAAGCAAAGCCTTTCTATTTTATGCTTTTACACTCACCCATTTGAAAAAAAAAAAAAAACCAAAAAAAACCCTGCCTCTTAGAGTGATCTAAATTGCTAGTAAGATGGGACAGCTCTATGATTTCTCACGCCATCACCTCAAGTCTCCATTACAGAAATTCAAAAGGTTTTGATTTATAGTGGTGGTAAGGCTGGTATTGCTGAAGGCATGAAAAAATACCAGTGATGGAAAGCCCCCGGATATAAATGTGTGTAAAATTCTACTCCAGTTTGTTATTTACTATTTTAAGGATTTAAGAAAAAATAGTTTTAGGATGGTTATTAAACATTTTCCCCTGCCTTATTTTAGGGAAGACATATTGTGTTAAGTTCATTTGTATATAATCCCCATATCACATAGCAGAGTAACAAAATTAAGCAGATATGTTTGTATCGTTCTAAGCTGTAATAGAAGAAAAATAAGTATGAATCAGCTGTATGTGAATTACAAATATCCAGCAAGGGTTTTGAAAGGAAATTAATGTAAGAATTAACAACATGGTTCCTCCAGTGTACTGAAATCAAATCCTATTTCAGTCAACTAGTCAAACACCTTAAAGTTTATCTTGAATTCTAACAGAAATGAAGGACAGCTATTTATTTCCTAAGGGCACAACACGCCCTTTATTTTAGTATGTATTCTGCTGCTTTATAACATTGATAAGATCACAGTGGATCACTGAACTTCTCATTGTTTGTTTAGATTGCTTGTAGGCTTTTAAATTTGGAAGAACAGTGCAATTAGTGACTTTCATGCCCAAGAGGTATAACAGGGGGTGGAAGAAGTCATGCATCTCTTGTTTGCAGACAATAACCTTTGATCATCTCAAGGCAGCGCCTGAACTGCCTATTGCACACAGGCATAGTTGTAACGATCAATATTCACAAGGGATCTGAGCCCTCCACAGCTTTGCAAAGTATCTGCAACTATAGTTTTGTTTGGACCTTCAATATGATTAATAGCAGAGTAAAAAGCATAAAATTACATACATAAACAGGACAACATGACTACATGAAAAAGCATATTTTGCAAAAGAAGTAATAGTAATAATTTGGGAAAGTTCATTCAAATGCCATTACTCATAATCAAATTTGGTCACTAAACTAGGTTATTACAAAAATATTCCCAGGATCTTTTATGACCACAGATGGTCAGATCTGCGGCTAAGCCAAAAGAAAGTACCTCTGGTACACAATGCCCCCTAATATCCTGACTCAGAGGACAGTGTGCCAATTCCTGACTCATTACCACTACGTCTGCATAACATAGTATCGTAGCATCTTCCGTAAAAATACTCGCTGTAAGCCAAAAAGAATTAAATTCTAACCCATATCAATAACATTCTCACAGTTGGATATTAATAGCAAGGAGCTAAGAAATTATTATATTAGTATGTATGCAGAAGCACATAGCCATACTGTTAAATCTCATGGTTCTGTAGAGTAGCTTTAGAGTGACATCCCAGAAAGCTGCCCAAAGCGATAGCACAGGTTTGTTGTCTTTAAAGTGTATTATAAAATTACAGTAAAACAGACAGTTGCCCTGGCGCCACTAACTGGAAAAAGGGTATGCAGAACTGATCGCTTGTGTACTTTATTGCCACACATGTAAGCCTTGTCTCATTATCATTAGCGGGAGCTGTATCTTAGTATTCAACTTAAGGTTTTGCTGATTGTCTGAGACGGGTCTTGTCTGCCCTGAAGGACTCGCTATTCAATCTGGACGCAAGGTACTTACTCCAAGCAACATGAATTATACTGTGAAATTCAGGTCAATGACCTGGCTCGAGGACGTGCCACTACTTTTAAAATCATTTTAGCTTTGAATGGAGCTGCACACAGTACCAGGAGAAAATCAGATTAGCTCAGAATAGAAAAATGGATACGCCCAAGCTGAACCAAACTGCTGGTCTTCTTATTTGGGAATTTTCTCTCTAATAATAGACACTATGAGATACTGAGAAAATCAAACAAAGTCTAACAACCTTCTAAAACAAACAAGTATAATGTATCTATCAGGGAAGTTTATTCCTAAACCTCTCTAATAAGAGGTTATTTTTTGCTTGAAGCATAATGGTTTTTCTTCAAATCAAAAATCTTTATTTAAATTCCTATTATACAAACACATGCAAACTATTTTTCCTGTATTTCTTCAAAGCTCTTAGCTTCAGTGATGTGCTTGTATGAAGTTGCACTAAATACCAAATACGTATTTTTACTGACTTATTCCTGCCTCTCCTATTGAAACAAACGACGAACAGAAGCACACACTTACTTAACATTAACTCTGTATATGTTTCATCATAACATTTTCATTTGCTACCATATAAATGATCCCAATCTTTTGATTATCTTCTGTGGAGTTTCTCCCTACCCCTTTCTCTATACTTCTATCTGTTTAGCTTTCAAGAGACAATAGAAATTACCATCATCACTAGGAGAGAAGATGTCAGACTGCATCAGATTGCTCTTCAGCTGCTCTGAAATCTTGCCTCAGGAGTGACTGGTACCAAATACTACAGAAAAACTGTAAAATCTGATGGAAAATCATGAAAAAACATGGTTTTGAGGAAGCCCCTCCCTAATTGCTACAGTAAACGTGTTTGGCTTATTCACTGAAATGGATGGAAGTACCAGATCGGGAGATAGTTTTATTACATATAGAAAAACCTGCTTGTTACAAAAATTCCCAGAACTTACTGTCTCTATAGTGGATACTTTACTGCATTTGGAAACTTAAAAATTATTATCATTAAAAATTACAATTGCCATTATTTCCAGTTCCAACTTCTTCAGTATTTTCTTTGTGTTTTTCTCTTATTTTGAGAAAAGAAAAATTAAATCTTCAAAATAATCTTCTTTATAACCTTCAGGTTATACATCTGCATATACAGTATAATCTTTTCAAACCGATCTGACATTAAATTCTTTCTCTGCATCTTCATTTTGTTTTCATTTTGATTTTGCAGTGGAAGAATTCAAATTGAAGATGGCACTAAAAATATGTGTCAGCTTCTGTTCATCAAAATCGATGATTCGCTATTTATTCCTTCCTAAAAAGCTGGTGTTTCCATGCTTTCTTTTTCACTATAGACCTTTAATTAAAATTTTAATTCAGCTGCCCAGAAAAAAAAAAAAACAAATTTGAGACCTGTATCCATGCTCAGCACTTCCAAATGTAGGAGCCACTGCACTCCCACATTGCCTCATGCATGACCCCAGCCACCACAGATATGGCTTCACAATGGGCTATAGCTTGCAATAATTAAGTAGGAAAAAAGTTTCCTTAGCCTCACCAGACACTTCACTAAACAGTAGTGACACAAAATAAGCCAAAATTCATCCCAACACTCTCTGCTGTTGCCCAAGTGAAGCCATTTGTTATTTTGAGCTTTTGTTATTTACCAACCTTCTACTAATACACTGAATGAAATTGTAAAAAATCATCAGTTTCTATTTACTTTCCTCTTGGAAAGTTATCTACTGTGTTCCAACCACTTAATCCACTTCTTCAAGAGGGCAAATCACTTGTCTTAACTCTAATAATTTTTTTCCTTAATAGTTTCTTTTTGTTACTTTTTCTTACCATGTAGTTTTTATTCTAGCCCATACTGGACAGAAATAAAACATGAACATTGTAGAAGGAAACTGAGGCAAAGCAACCAGAGAATGAAGATATTGCTCTGGGCCTCCATTGCAAAGCACTTTTGGATCTATGACAAAAGTACTATATAAGGTCTATGATTATCCTTTGAAAATGTGTCTCGAAGACATTTAGAGAAGAGATCCTATACTTGTGAGCCAGATTCAAAATTGCCAAAGTCTTTAAGCGTAGTACAAAGGCTCAAAGTACAGATTAAGTATTTCACTGAACTGGAGCAGAAATAGATTACTTCATCCTGTAATAACATGCAAGTAAAAGGTCCTTCTTCGTTTTCTTTTCAGCAGTTCCTGTAAACTGCAAGCCCACTACAAAACGTCTAAGTATTCTGTACATTACAAAGTGGAGAAATTAGATAGGAATCTGTTCCCATGAAGAAAAAAAATCACAGGCTCTTCAGAAACAAGTAGAAGATGAAGGATGTGATAAAAATGTCAAAGTAATCCATTAACTTGCAGAGTATGCAGAAGAAGTTACAAGCCATCCAGTTCTTCCTTAAAGTAAATCAGACAATGGAGACAATGGTTGCAGAGTGTCCAGCATCTGATTCCTTTGGCATAGAAAAATACCTTTTTTTCTGGGATATCCATTAAGAATCTGTAAATGTCAAATATTAAGGGGATGGGAAAATTCAATATGCAATTCCAGAACTCATACTGTGGAAGGAAGCATATTTGCCACGTTCAATTATAGCAAATACCTCTTAAATGGTTTTGGATTAGCAGATTTTTGGCATGAGTAAGATCTTTTCCTTAAACAGTCTTTTGGACACACGCAACCAGGTGGCAGTTCAGAACTCCAAAGCATAATTCAAGATGGTAGGGAAAGGAACGTTTATTCTCTCAATAAAAAAGACTTTGATGCATACAGACTAATGTGGAAAGGTACATTAGATGAATCATTTGGCTCCTAAGTGAGCCTAGTACAGGATCTAATTACTGTATAAAGGACTTTGATCTTACTTAATTATGATGGTGAATGTGTATCATCCTGGGAATCCAGATAGTATTTTTAAATTATCATTTTAAGTGGTTTTTATATAAATACAGTAACATAATTTTATACCTTTACATATGGTTTTGACACAACTGTAAAATTTGTACTACACTTCTCTTACCACGCCATAAAGGGCCTGCATATTTTTCAAGATTTCATAAAATAAAAATGAGAATTATTGCTTAAAAGAATTCCTCACACTTGTTCACCTAGAATACCTGTTTTATCCAATTTGAATGAGGTGTTTTCTTCCCTTGTTAAAGTGAGGGTCTCCTCTGACAAATGATGCTTAGAAATATCATTGCAATTACCGCCTCTTGGTAAGGACCTGATGACCTGTGCTCAGCATACATGTAAAAGATTCTGCTCTGAACTACTGACACAGGAAGCTCGGCTGAGTTATTAACAACAGGCAATGTTCTTTTTTTTTTCCCCATATAGTACTTTCAGAAGTAGCTCATTCTGCAGGCAAAACCAAGCTGTTTGAATCAAGACATCACCATTTTATGTCTCCCATCACAAGCTGGAAACCTCACTTCTTAGATTTGCACAGCGTTTACTAAATGAGAACTGCTATCACTAGGTTGGAAATTGCTAAAAATAAGGCAGATCCAATTTGTTTCGTGTTAACTCTAGAGATCAAACAGCAATAAGAACAGAGGGGTTTTAATTTGCTTTTGCATTAAAATAAGCATATATGCCTTTGAATTGACATGGGGAGCAGAACTTTACTTCTTGGAAAGAATAAAATTGTAAGGAAATCTAAAAACCTTTCCCATGAAATGAAAAATCATCTCTCATAATTCCTCACATACACAAAGAGCTCAATTCAGCTGACTAAATATAGACATCTAATGCTACTTGAGTCTTCATAAGGTATCCAAGACATCTACAAAAGGACTAACAGTTACATTTGCCAGGATATGGGACTTAGGGGAGACCTACACATTTTTGAAGGTTTGACAGAGGCCACCCAGGATACCCTACAGCACCTAAAATAATGGCGAACACCTACATTTAGTCAATCAATCATGCCCACAATGTCTTCTACTTTATAAATAGACTTCTACAAGATGTTATTGTACATCGTAACTTCAAACTGCTCACTATCTATTGGTAGTTCATCTGCTCTCTTACAATAAATAGCTCTGATTTGAGAAGAGTGGGACGTCTAAGACCATTTGGTATAAACATTTGTCCTTTTCTAATTTAGATGTATTCATCTCAGCTTTGAAATCACATGAATTATGTGATTTTTGTTTAGATTACTTTTGTATTGCCAGTGCACTGTAACATCTGCTAAATAATAGGAGTCCTGTGTGCATAGCTTAGACCCCCCCCCTAGGATAGAGTTCCAAGAATTATTACAATCCATTAGTATCGCCAGTCCTCTGGGCCATGTAACATTTCCTTTTATGCCATTTGTAAACCAACAACTTTAATTATAAATCAGGCTGTGTATCCTAAATTAGTTGCATCCTAATGACTTTCTGCAGTTCTTAGCTCAAAGTAAAAGCAAAGTGATAGTTATTTATGTACTTTAAATACATAAACATTTGCAGTTTTCAGACACCCACCGAGCAGTCAGTGTGCCAAACCTTTGTCCATCTTTTCAAATTACATCACCTGGTCTAATCTCACTGTAAACTAAGATCTGTCCTGGCATCTCCTTTTCAGCGTATTTCCTGCCTCTTCAAATGTAGTATTTCTCAGCAGTGATGTGTTTTTGTTATTTAATAGCTACCAGAATGATCCCAAATATATTCCCCTTTTACTACAGAATATGGGTAAAAACTGAGATTTTCTTTGCAGATCTTCAACTTGGACAAATGTACAGAGAGCAAATGACTTTTATAGAATTATGCCCTTTGCCCTAAATGAAGGAACAGCCCTGCAAGATATATTTAGGCATGAAGTGGTTTGCTCTATATAAAGCAGCCTACAGCACATTTCTTTGGTGATGACAAGCAAATGTCACCTAGAGCAAGAGCTCTCTAAACCCCTACCCCGTGATGGATTCCACCTCCTCCTCAGTGTCTCGGGGAGGCTGAACCCAGAAACATGATTTATCTCCCTGACGGGATGGGGCTCTGGGTTGGGATTCCACATAACTTATCAGTGGGGCATTCAGCAATCCTCACCACTGTGGCGTATCATCCTCCAAACGGAAGATGCCCAGAAAGATATTCACTTCGAAATGACAGAGAAGCAAAGTCCTCACACCACTCTCAGAAGCACCAAGAAGATGAGCATTATTATTAACCTGGCAGTTAAGAATGCCTAACAGGAAAATCTATTGCAATATATTTAAGTCCACAAGCAGAGCTGACAATAGCCATTGACATATGCTGTGCAATTTTTAAGGAAAATATGGTAACTGTAGTAAAATCTTAGGAGCCAAATTTTTATAACAGATGAAAAACAATTCTGTTGTATAAATTTATTTCTCGAATAAAAAAAAATGGAAGAGAATGTTTTTCTGCAACTTACGCAATGGAAAGACAGGGAGGTGGAATTACTTCTCCAGGCCTTGTTGAACCAGCTATCTGATAAAAGTGCATTTGTAACTTCAGGCTGTGCACCCAAGGTGTTTCAAGTGTTATTTATCAGTGTATATTGCATGGTGTTGCAGTACATACAATTTAGACATTGTAGCCTAATACACAAAGAGGCTTTCAAAGACAACATTTCTTCCATGTCACTAACGACTGGATATGAACATCTACTTCTGCTTTGCAAATTTTGCACAACAGGGGTTTTTTTTATAGCTATTTATGAATATAAGTTACTTTTCATTGGTTTTACTATGGAAGTTATGACAGATTACAGAGTTGCTCAGCAAGACGCAAAGAATCTCCAGAGAAAATACTGGTGACATTTAAAGGAAAACAGGTAACTCCCTTCATGAAACTCCCTTTCTTTTTTCTTTGTGTAAAGGATTGAAATAAGAGTGAAAAATAGTTCACGTCCACAAAGACTACATTGTGCACTGTGTTTGAAAAAGAGTGTTTGGAGGCCATGAGGTGAAGGCAGTACAATTTTTGTCTAGTTTGTGCATTTGGGATGTGCGAACCATCATGTGATGTAATGTAAAGACATAGTGGAGTTGAAAAATTAAAACTGAGTGTTTCGCTGTTGCTTCCTAAAGCTTACTACCACAGACCTGCTTCGAATATCTGCCCAAAAGATAAGCAGGAGACAGGCCATGAAGGCTTTATGTCCCAAATTAAATTCCTCACAGTAGGAATTACAGATTAATAATTTAAAAAAAAAAAAAAAGTTTTCATCCTTATTTTCCTGTCACCAAAGTTTTAATTTGGAACTACCTGGAATTCTTCTGCTTCATTCTGACTAGCTGCAATTAAGTCAAAATGGACACTCTCATCTTACTTGAAATCAAATTATTTTAAATTATGGGGACAAAAGCAGTCCCAAACAAGATTTGGCTGTCATTGCTCAAAATGCCGAATGTACAAATGGTATGAAAACATCCGCTTTGTGAAGGTTAAAATTTGAACAGCACTGACATATGGTTTAAAGGATTAAAAAAACACAAAACTGTTATCTTCGTTACACAGATGGGAAATTGAGGCACAGAAAGAATAAAAACTTGTCCAAGGTTAAATAAGAAATTTCTTCAGATATAATCTTTCTCTCTAACATAACTCAGTATAAATTTATCATCACGTAAAAGAAATGTGGTAGTCATCCACATAAGGTAATTCATCACAGGAATCTTTTTCTTATCATTATTTCTAAAATAAGTTCAAACTAACAACACCAATCTGCTCTGAACACTGCTTAGCTAGCCAGCTGAAAGCATTTTCTCTGTCAACAGGATAAAACATACCAGTGCTTATTCTTTGAAATACTTTATTTCCAACTGGGCCTATTTACAAAGGCTCCTAGGATTTCTCTTCTTTTTTTCCTATCTTCTAAGAAACTATCACTTGTTTTTCCTTTGGGTGATAGGCTTATGAAGGACACTGTAAAAGTGTGGAAGCACCAAATAAAGAAAGGGGAGTCCACCATAAAGGCATCTGGACTATTTTCAAAGGGATACAAAGTTAAATTAAATATTCCAGCCTCAGAAGCTGTCACCACAAAGGAAAGCTGTGCCATTGATCTGGTATCAAACATAGTTTACAGCATGCGAGCATGGTGGTCGTGGTTCCTTTAATTACAGTGGATCAAAGCAGGAGGAGCTCTACTGATGTCTAGACTAGTGGCAGAAGCAACTCAGCAAGGAGATGAGGAGAATCAGGTCCTTCTACTGCAGGAAGATGGTGCCACGCTTTAGCAATGACTTGACAGGAGGACAATTCCAGCATTCATACGTGATAAATCCCATGCATCGAGCTGAGTGTACAGCTTGCAGCCAGCGCTTTGCTGTGAGCAGCGTAAGCACCAGGACCATGGTGAGAAGCATCTCCTTACAATCTTCCAAGCTTACTAATGATTTTAGCATTTGCTGTCTTCTGGTGAGGAAGGAATGACAAATGACTATTTTAGAGGCAGTTAGAAGGTCAGGAGAGGTGAATCACATTGGCATTATCTAAGGTAAAAGAGCAGGAGGTTGTTTCCAAGCACCTTTAAGGAAACACTTTCTTCCAGCCCTAGACAGCAAGTCCCTGTTACTGCTCAACTGAGAACCAGCTTTGGTTCAATAGTTTCTTTAGCCTCCATCACAGTCAGATTCACTCTGGTCTCCTGTCTCAGCAATGCCAATTGCTCTCAGTACACACGCATAGAAGTGGCTCTCACTAAGCCTTATTCAACCAGAAAAATAACAGCATATGTGAGAATTAATTACGCAGCCTCCATTAATTATTTACCGGTTGTGATAGGAGCTACAATTAAAATGAAGAAGCTGGTTTAACTGCTTATTCCCTTATGCTCTGGTCCCAGATAAAGAGAAGGAAAGAAATGCTGCTTTTAAATTATGTCTGTGTTTTGCTCACATTGAATTTTTTTGCTATGAACTCAAATTAATTCTTTAAAAGGTGAGCTTTTCCAGGAGTAACTCTCTGCACACTTATTTTCAGCAAAGTCCATTTAATAATGCCCTAAAACAGTAATCTCTAGACACTACCTCCACACTGTCATCCCAACGGTCCAATCTGCCCCTGACGCACATGCACTGTGAGGATAACAATATAAAAACAGGTTGCACATTACTCAGCCATGCTAAGGGACCAGGCCTAGCATATTGATTTAAAAGCACTCTGAAGGTGAAACTGTATTCCTAACTACTTCTCAGAACACATACTTTGTGTCATGGTGAAATAAGCACTGAATATCTGGTTTGGTTTTTTTATATTAATACACACATGATAACATGAAAAGTCCCTACTTTGCATGAGTCCTGCCTTATCACGCATAACATTTGTTTCTCAGAGCTAGCATTCAATTATATAAAAATGTAAACAAACAAAAAAAGATAACTAATACTGGACTTATTTACAATTTAATTAGTTCTAAATTCTCTCCATGACCAAACATGCAAAGTACCAAGTACTGTCTATTCCCAGCAGCAGTTAAAGGCACTCAGAACTTCCCTGACAGTGCCTAGCATCTTGCAGAATAAGGCATGTGACACCAAAAAAAAGCATTTTGAATGCCAGTGAAACACAGTCATCTCTCAACTAGAATGTTAGGTGTTTCACAGAGGGTACCAAGTCTGTTTAACAGTTTGAGATACAAAAGACAGACATGCAAAGCATATACCTCCAGAAGGATTTTAAGTCAGCAGGATACAAAGGTTCAGATCACAATATGGGCAGAATATCATTTTACCATATTCCCCTGACATGGAAGGTAAATCACATCTTTAATTACCGTACAAGATCAGATTTGAGTGTTGTGCTCCTGCTGAAGGAAGTCTAACTGCATAACCCCATAAAAATGTCCCAGGCATATCCTTTATATTACCAGCTCAAAGGAAACTAATTATGAACCAGAATGCCATCTTCCACTCCAACTTCAGCAGTCTACTGAGACCTCCAATGGAAACACAAAGAGGGTTAATATATTACAAAAAGGACAGCCCCAGAGAAGCCATCTCTGCTCCAGGTTAAGCAAGCCCAGCTCCCCCAGCCCCTCCTCATAGAGCAGGTGCTTCAGCCCCCCCATCAGCTATGGTTTTGGGCTCCTAACACTGGATTCAGTAATCCAGATGTGGTCTAACAAGTACCGAGTACAAGGGGATAATGAGTCCCTTCAATCTGTATCTCTGCTCCTGTTCATACAGCCCAGGCTGCCACTGCCCATCTTTGCTGCCAGGACTCACCGCTGGCCCGTGTCCCTCTTGCTGTCCACCCCCCAGGGCCTTTCCTGCAGAGAAACGACTGCAGCAACTCTCCATTTGCAGACTTCCATGAAAGCAGCAGATGGGAAATGACGGCGCTCCACAGCCGATGCTGGATAGCAGCGAGTACACCGACAGCTACAACTGTCACTGTGCTGCAAGTGGGTGAGCCGTGGTCACTTGACCTCAGGACTAAGCCCAGACACGCATAGCACTGATAAACATATCGACCAACATGACCACGATGGTATTTCTTTCTTATTAGTAGATGGCACAATTACATATAATTAATACATGAGAACACTTCATGTCTTTGAACTTACTTAAAGAGTTATTGTCAATTGTTACAGTCCTGGATGTAGAGCTGTGTAACATCAGCTTTGCTACACTGCAAATGACTACCACAAATAAATCAGGAATTACTGCTTTTTAAGCAATTATCTTTAAAAGCAGTTACTACTTTTCTTCCTTACAGTTCCCTGTGAAATGTAGACAACTACCCAGTGGCTGAAGCTCAATCTATAAAGCTTACTCTAAAACAAGGAAGATAATCAGTTTCATTGAAGTGAAACAGTAAAAACAACCCCAGTCAAAAAAATAAATGCTTTTTTTTTTCTTCCTTTTATGACAGATTATTGTCAGCAACACAGGTCTGACTGAAAAGCAGTAAAGCTTACTAACAACTTGGGAAGGAGAATAAGCTGGATAAATCATATGAATGGATGCAAATAGTCAGCTATCTAATTTTGACACCTATTAAGACAATTGCACTTCAGTGATGGATGGCATCATCTTGACATGCAACATTTCTAAAAGTTTATTGCAGCAAGCATTCTCCAATATGAATGTATGTTTCCAGAATGTTTCATGTCTCAGGTACATCCTGCTCTGTGTTTCTCAGGCCCTCTATCCACCAGGCACAGAGATGATAAAAGTATCTCTTGTTCTGTAGAACCCCTATAAAACCACCTGAGATAACTCCAAGACCAAAGCCTGCACAGATGCAAGTTCATTTGGACTCAAAGCCTTTGAAACTTCCATAACCGCTGACATCAACCTGGGTATTGCACAACACACTTCCACTGATTCCACTGAAAAATCAGTCTGGATAGTCTCAACGGCACAAAATACATGCAGAAAAGGAGACAGATGTAGTAACAGCGCACTGATATGTAGCTGCCTACATCCTAAATTTCCTTTGTTGGAGTAAAACTTCCTTGGTTCATTGTTGGTATTAGGATGGTCAGTAAACTTTCAACTAAAGGAAACAAATTCCCTTGAAAAAATACATACCAAGTACATTAGCTGTACACTGGAGAATTCCTGAGACATCTTCAGTTTCTTCATTGCCAGAGCAGTCTGTATAGGAGCATCTGTTTGATATATTGTGAAAGTTCTTATCTGCATCCCTGTAACTACAGTAAAAAGAAGAGTAAAAACGTTACAGCATATCCTTATACAATTGCAAGGTTGGCAAATGTCTTTCAGAAGTGGTGATAAAGGATGCCTTTAGCCTCCCTTGTTTCTTCCCTCTTCTCCCCTTGATCACCCCCTTGCCATTCGTGCATTACCACACATGGACGACAACCTTAATAGTCTGCTTATCTCAAGTATTATCCGTAATGAGAATGAAGACATAGGAATAAAATAGTACCAAAGGGCTGAAGTGTAAGGGAAGGGTATCAGACAGATCTACCTTATACGTCATTCCCACTGGGGTGTTGTCGATAACAAAGTTGTACAGTAAACTCCAAGCAAGATGTTTATGAGGCAATGGTGAGTATCTAATAAGAAGAATAAATCTTCCACAGCATAGTACATTAGCACTGCAAGTATAAAACCCAGCTTTCTCTGTGGATTATCTTCTGAAAAGATCTCAGCAGAAAGAAGGCTGCCAAGCTGCAACCACTATGCTATCAAGAATCAAGTTTCTGCTGTAGCCTGTTAAACAAAAAACAAAAAGAATCCCACCAATGATAGAAGGAACAGAGCTATGGTCTGACCAGCAAGAAACCAGATACCATCTAAATTATTCTGTTTGATTTAGTTTGCTGGATTGGTTTTCCTTAATTCAACAGAAACAGAACAGCAGCTCAAACTATGTTTAAAACAAACCTTTATGCGGGTGATAATGATAATAGAAGAGGGAATACAAGAAAAGAAAGAAGAAAATACCACAGCAGAGTGATAGTGCATTTGGCAAAATGTACCTCTCTGAATCTCAGAGAATCATAGAATTGTCAGGGTTGGAAGGGACCTTAAAGATCATCTAGTTCCAACCCCCTGCCATGGGCAGGGACATCTCCCACTAGATCAGGTTGCTCACAGCCCCATCCAGCCTGGCCTTAAAAACTTCCAGGGATGGGGCTCCCACCACCTCTCTGGGCAACCTGTTCCAGTGTCTCACCCACCCTCATGGTGAAGAACTTCTTCCTAACGTCCATTCTGAAACGACCCATCTCTAGTTTTAATCCATTCCCCCTGGTCCTACCATTACCTGACATCCTGAAAAGTCCCTCTCCAGCTTTCTTGTAGGCCCCCTTAAGATGCTGGTCGGCCACAATAAGGTCTCCTCGGCGCCGCCTTTTCTCCAGACTGAACAACCCCAACTCTCTCAGTCTGCCTGCGTAGGAGAGGTGCTCCAGGCAATTGAGAGGTGCTGAATTGCTCCATACAATTGATTTAGCTCAATGCACAGAGAAAAGCTTATCTAATGACTTTTTTATTAACAGTTTTGTTATGCTTCCATACTTCAGGAGGCCACGTCCCGACACGGTGTCACAGCTGACCCAGAGGCCAAGGTCAGGGCCCAGCCCCGCCGCCATGCCAGCAGCCAGGCGTCTTCTGCCAGCGCCACCGAATGCCTGGCTGACCCCTCGGCCACTCCTCACCTCTCATCTTGGCTGGAATGGGAGATGTGACAAACACTTATGTTGCATGGGGTGTCAGCCAGGTGCTGGAAGGGGCCGCGGCAGGGGCCGCTGCAAGGAGAAGCCGGTTCCAGTCAGCTCCAGATGGTTCCAGCAACCCCACCCTGGTGGGGAGGGGGCTCAGACAAAATGGCGGCACCTCTGGAAAAATGTATTTAAGAAAGGGCAAAACGCCTCATAGTGGCGTGAGGGGTGAGGAAAAGAAGTGGAAGAAACAGCCCTGTGAACACGAAGAAGGAGGAGGAGGAGGTGCTCCAGGCGCTGACTGGAGATTCCCCATCAGCCCCTGGAGAAGACTACGGGGAAGCAGGTTGTCCGTGGAGGACCACAGCGGAGCAGATATCGACACTGCAGCCTATGGAGGATCTCATACCCGAGCAGGGGGATGTGCCCTGAAGGAAGCTGCAGCCCATGGATAGCCCATGAAGAGCAGGGGAAAGCATGAGGAGGAAGGAGCAGCAGAGAGGAGCTGTTATGGACTGACCACAGCCTCCACCCCCCTGCGCTACAAGGGGCCAGAGGAGGTAGAGAAGTCAGGAGTGTCTTTATCCTGACCTTCAAGCTTTGTTCATCTTATTTCCCTCCCCTGTCCTGATGAAAAGGGGAAGTAATAGGATGAGGGGTAATGGCTTCAAACTGGAACAGGGGAGATTTACATTGGACAGCAGAAAGAAATTTTTCACTATGAGGGTGGTGAGGCAGTAGAATAGGTTGCCTAGAGAAGTTGTGGATGCCCAGTCCCTGGAAGTGTTCAAGGCCAGGCTGGATGGGGCTTTGAGCAGCCTGATCTAGTGGGAGGTGTCTCTGTTCGTGGCAGGGGGTTGGACTAGATGATCTTTAACCATTCTATGATCCTATGATATAAGAGAGCGGAGCAGCAGGGTAGGGGTCTTACAGCTGGACAAGGTCAACCCACCACAGTGTGTACCAACAGTAAAGATCACAGGGCAGGACAATTACAGGACATCCTCTAGATACAGATGGTACTTTAACAAACTCATACGGATGTTCAAAAAACTGAGTCAGTGTATCATAAGGCACAGGAATCACAGGTTTTCAAAGTGTCCCCATTTAAAACTTTGTCCATTAAAAAAAGTACATCTAAGCCACATGTGGCCATAAGTAAAAACCCGCATTGTCACTGCAGACGTTTTTCCTCCTAATGTCCTCCTAATGTGAGACTTCAAGCAATTTTCTCAGCAACTAAAAAAATTAGCAGCCAGAAGGCTTCTCCCCCTGCCTGCTCTGCAGTGGATGTCACAACGACCCGTGGAGACTGGACCCCTCACTGCCCTCAGGTGCCAGCCAGACTGCTAATATTGCAGGTATCACCCACCACTCTCTGTGAATTTTAACCAAACATTGAGAAACAGGCAAGGACAATTCCCTCCAATGCACTGAGCTTCGAAACTATGTTATAAATTCTAAAAGGACACTCAAAGCAGCTTGAAAAAAAAATTCCCTTACATCAATGTAATTAAATTCAGAGGATTTGTCATATGGCACAGCCATTTAAATGGCTATAGACATGCAGCCATTGCATTGTGACTCTATTAGGAAAAGTAAGTTATCTGTGAGAATAAAATAGTTGCACAGGTAATGAAAATACCTGTGCAGGTAAGGGAAAGGTTGAAAGGAGATTATTTTAATCAATGGAAGAATGTCTTAAGTTTTCATGATGACAGTTGCTATTACTTTCTTTTTACTCCTCAGTCATCTATTAATTTGATGAATGAACTCTTAGTGGCTTTCAGCCCTGCTTCTGCAAAAACCCACAAGAATGTAAGAGTGCATGTAACAAGCACTGATGCAGGAATTTGCAAGATTTAGACTTCAGGTCACAGCATAAAAAACTTTTCCAGCATTCTCAGCTGGCTCTGTGAAAAGAAAACTGGAGTAGACCTTTTACAAAAAGATTCCCTATTCTCTTTATATAGGAAACATCGCTGTTAATGGAGCAGTCATGCTCTGATGGGGTTGCATGGAAGCAGGACTGGACACCAGCTTATCATTAATGTCCACAGTGTGTATAGTTACTCCAGAGCATCTCTAAAAATGTGTGAAAAAAAAATAAAAAGCTTGTCAAACAAGGCTGTGAGTTGGGAAGCATAGAGGAAAACATCACCAAGCACCTTTCACTACCTCACATTAACACTTACCCAATAACTTGATGCTCAAAATACTGTAGTGTCCTTTGAAGAGTTTGCTGAATGGTCTGAGGCTATGAAAGAATAATAAAAAAAATCATAAGATTAGGGAAGTAGAGTACAGTTCAATTGACATTCTCTTTTAACACACTATTTTTCTCCAGTTTTACTTCTCATCTTCTACCTGCTCGGTGTCCATCACAGCAATGGATATGAAATATTACTCATTTCTTATACTTTACTTCACCATTTAAATCGGAAGGAATTTTACAATATGACATAAGAAATACTGCTTACAAGACTAGTTGTGCATAACAAAGGAGCCACTTCACTACTAGTTCTCAAAAAATATCACCCACCAATTATCTCATTATTTAAAAAAAATTAATTTAAAATCATTGCAAGAAAATGCTATTATTTTGTGATGAAAGTATCACCAGGAAAAGGCATTGGATTTTTAAACTTTGTATGCTCCCAAGAGCATTTTGTACTAAAGGATATGGGGATATAGGATAAAGGCACAATTTATTAAGGCTTACTTTCTTGACAACCTACGATTCTCCAGTCATCCTTCAAATTACTAGGAAACTCAAGTTCATCAAAAGAAAATCATGACATGCTTCAAGCATTTCTATGCTATTTCATTTTAATAGGTGTTCACCAAACTATGTATGTGCATATATGTGTTTATTTGCATTATTACTACTACTACAGTGTTCACCAAAATACATATATATTTCTTTTCCTTACTACTACTGATGCTGCTGCTGTTCCTACTACTTTGAATTAATTCATGAGACATCCTTGGGTAAATAAATAAACTTTGAAATCCATGCCATTCTCTTTGGAATTTTCCAAGTCACTTACAGCAAAACATCATTCTTCCAAAATGACTGGTTTTTATCTATTCTGAGGTTTTTCACCTGTCCATTCTGTCCTTATGCCACAGGTCAGACAAAGGTACACAACTGGGATTTATAAACCTTCCCTCTGTATCAGAGGTACACAGGGATATTTTGATCAGACTCATAGCTGCAGACACTCCAATTTTAGAGGTATTTGGTGTTTCCCTACCTTTTGGAAAAAGCATTTAATCGTTTTGGAAAGCAATAGTTGAAACACCCCTTAATTAGAGGAATTTAATTCCAAAACCACCATAATCTTTGAAAGTCTCAGATTTTGCTTACTGCTGTACACACTCAGCAGTTCAGAGCTGAGCTTTCTCCCTTCTATCGTCCATGAGTTTGCAGAAGGAGGTACCTGTTTTGATGATGACAGGAATGAAAAAGTGTATACCAAGCTGCACTAGGATTGTGCAATTGTCAAGATTTCGTTTTTAATACCAAACTATAACAATGTGTCTACCCTTTTGTATTCAAATGTGTAGAAATGCATGCACTTAACAAAAATAAGCTCAGACCAGATGTAAACCTTGAAAGAGGTTTGGGGCTTTTTGCTAGCTCTGTATCAGATAGATAGTTACTTCTTTTCTCTGTGGCAGCTAAGTTTCCTGTGCTAAAAATCATTAAAATGTTCTCTTGCAAAACACAATGAATGAAACCATCATATATCAAAAAATCACACCCTTCTCAGTGGTACAGCAAGTGCTGAAGTCCTTAGCCCTGATGGACTACAAATATATTTCATGGCATGTTCTCGCAGATTCAGAAGCTTTCTGTGCTCAGCAGGCAGAAAAGCCCATTCTTCACATATAGAAAAGATGTATTTTCCCACACTAGCAACCAGGAAAAGCAAAATGGCTTTAAGCAAAAAGGTCCAGACAGCTGCCATCTCACATTTCCATAGAGCATTTCCCTCAGCCTCACACCCTGCACACAGAGCATTAGTACGCCACCAGCACCTCCTCTGACATGAAATGCAGAACAGTAGAAATATCTGACTGTTAAATTAAATCTCCCTTCTGGTTCTCCCAAAGAACTTTAACAGCAAGCGTATGGAAGGCAGCAATGCCTGGTACCACAGTGGAGGCGAAGGAAAATAGCTTATTGTCTTCTCAGGAAGTTTTGCAGTTTATGACACCTGAGCAATCCTCCACAGATTGCCTTTGCCTTTCTACTGCCTGACACATAGATGTTGCACCTCTTTATCCAGGGAAAAGTACTTTTAAATACTCAAGATTTGACCATACAAGCAAATTCCAAGTCCTGAGCTTATTTCATCAATAGACCTCCCTTCTCCTGCAGTACTGAATGAAAAAAAAAAAAAAAACAACCCAAACAACACAGAAACTTCTCTCTTCTAAAAGATAAATCATCTGCCTAGCTGCTGTCAGCCAATTTCATATGATCCCATGAACTCATACTCCTTTTCACTGGCATCTCCTGTCAAATCTTAGAAATTAAGTACAGACAAAAAATAGGATTTACGATTAAAACACTGGTCATAAACTGAGCTCTACGTAACATGCTCATAGCCAGTATGAAAGCTGACCTGTGGAGCCACAAGGTCTTTCTTCAGGTGTTTAATGCCACTTGTTTGCTCCTCACACTGCCCGCATTTGGGCACAGGCGTACAGCCTGCTCGCCGTCTCCTACAGCTCTTCCACCTGGCAACTCAGTGCTGCATCCAGAGCCCGGCACCACTGCGCAGCAGCAGGCAGCAATCCTGACCACGGCAGCCCTGCTGCGACAGCTCCTGTGACTCTGCCAGACACCACCGTTCGCAGGATGCACTCGTAGAGAAATCTGCTCTTCTTGCTACACCTCACCCAGTTCTCCAGTAGTGCAAAACTGGTTCAAGACTTGAAGCTAGAGGCATAGTAGCTTTTCAAAAGAGCTTTTCTGACTAACTGGTGAAAATCTTTATGAAGATATATCTGTCTGAATGATCTTGAAGTATTCTACGTTTTTTAACTCAGACAACATCCTTTGAAAAAGAATTCCAGTTTAAACATTGTGTCCAATTTTTTTTTCTTGAGTTTCATTTTTCCTTCTTTTAACTTCATTGCCTCCAGTTTTGGAAAATAGGGGGAGAGGACTTACACTTTAATTGCATCTCTTGTTATAAATGTCTTCCCTACAGCAATCAAATAGAAGCTTTCCAATCTCCTCTCAGAGGAGACAGAGACTGTAGCCTATTCCCTAGCCATTTTCTGTTGCCTCTGAAATGTCTTTCATTTGATTGCAACACCTTCAGAAATAAATGGTAGGGCTCATCTGCCCAACGGTAGGCACCCAAAGTGATTCATTTTATCCTACAGTTGGCACCTAATACGTGCCTGAGGACTCAGTCTTTAGAAATACCCATTCCTTTCTTTTGTCTAGAAAAGGTGTTTGCTTTAGATTGTGATTTAGATTAGTGATTGCTTTAGACTTAGACATCTTTTAAATGTTTAAGTAAGGACAAACCCCACCCTGAGGTGACAGAACTGCACACAGTATCCCAGATGACTCAGTCTAAATTTACATAAATGCAGTTTCAAATTCTCCATCCCATTCCTTTTGCATCCTAAGATAACCAGATGATAAAATTAGAGAAGAAAGGAACTGTATGGAACAGGGAGGTCCGAGCAAAGAGAGCAGCCAGGTACACGGACCATTTTTCCGTAACCCTAACAAGGCTTCAAAGATTTTTCCTGGCAAAAGCTAAATGGCTCCTAGCTGTGCCTCAGAAGTGCTTCAGCAGTCATGATCTTAAAAACTTGAGTGCTTAAAATCTTAAACATGAAAGTTGAAGCACTGAAGAGCATAATAGGCTCAGCTAGAAACCACTTTGCTTCTACCAGAATTTCTTCGAGGAAGTATGCCGGGTCAGGGGGCTCCTCCAGGCTCTTGTGCCCCAGGGAGCTGCAAAGTCCTTCCTAGAGGAATCCTCCCATCTGCATATGGGAAAGGCAAGCTATCGCAGCCCTCTGCCAAACCGGCACTTTGATGTTGAAAGTTTTACAAGCTTCAAATTTGTAGTGTTCAGTCACTAACTCAGCAAATGTGTAAGACTTTAATTGCCAGCTTCACTGCTGGTGGTCGTTCATTAACGAAAAACATTTATTTTTTTGCATATTTCAGAACCAATTTTAGTCAAGTCTTTAGGCATAGGCACTTATAGATCTCTAAGCACCCACAAGTAGGTTTGCACCTAGCCTATCTGGAAGGAAATAAATGGCAAAATAGTCATTTTCACATCCAGTCTGGGGTTTTTTAATATTTGCCGCATGATCATGAAAGTAGTGGAGAACTGTTATTTCCCTGTCCTTCTAGTCACCAAAATATTGATGTTAAAGAGGCCGTAAACAAAGAACCAAGGCTCCAGCTGAAGACAAACATTTATCAACATTCCCAAATGCGAGGAGCGGGGAGATAAGCATTGAAATTGTTGCAACTAGGGAAAGACAGAACTGAGAAAGAACAGGAAGGGTCCTTTGGCATCCTACAATTTTATCATGATGCAGAAAGGAGGAAGGTTCCCTCCCAGGTCTTTGCACATCCTGCACAGCCAGGATCCCTCCCTGTCCTCTTCCCAATAGCTTAGTAATGAAATGAAAGGGCACAGACAGAAGACAAAAAAGGAGAAGCAGAGCCCCAACATAAGCAAACAGTTGAAAAAATTTTACAAAAAAAACTTAAAAACCAAATCATCTTTGGGGCTTAATAGTGCTTTTGATAATAAAATCAGAAAAAAAATGTATTTTTACTCTCTAGCTTCTGAACCTCTAGAGTGCACTCATTTTTTTCTCTGTAACTGTGCAAGCTAAAAATGTATTTTTTCTTCATGAAAACCAGCTTCCTGAGTCCAGAGGTTTGTGCTTTAGCTAAAAGCACCAACTGCTTACAGACCTCCATGACTAGCACCAGATTTGTTATCAAGAGGGGAAGATGCAAAATCCTCAGGAGGGGACTGTCTGGGGAACCAGAGTGGGATGACTGACAGATAGAGGCCAAACAAGCTGCCCTACAACAGCTCATGAAGATCCAGACAGGACCAGGCAAGAGCACAGCACCTGAGCTCAGCACCACGTGGCAACTAAACCTGAGACCGTTCTGCTCCTCAGTTCATGCAAACTGGGGCACCCTTCACACAGAAATACTTGTGCACGTCAGAGAAAATGCCTTAATTTAATAAATAATATTGAGGATAAAAATTTTGCCCTATACTATTTCACGGCAATAACAGCGCAAACGCTCTGAAGAAATAAAGAAGAGCTAAATAATAATTAGAAATTATAACTCCTGCATCCCCAGCTGCCTTTCCACTAGAAGAATCACAGACATTATGGATGGAAATTGCCTATTAGATCATCTAGTCTAACTCCTTGACAGTGAAGGATAAATATCTCAGGCTCCTATCCATTATAATACTGCTGGCATCACTTTGTTCATGTTTGAATTTCAGCCATGCCCGGAATGGATAGAAGATCTGTTCTGTGCTGCAGAAAGAATGTATTCTGTAGGTGAGACTATAACAGATGATCTACCACTAATGCTACCTGTTCACCTTTTAATGCAGCTCATATCTACTACATAAAGTCATTGGTGCTACTCTAGAAGACAGATAGGAAATGAAAGGCTTTACATGTCAGCCTTTCTCAGGGAATTTCTTCTGCTAGGATAGAAAAAAAAAATTCCTCAGTATAACTGGACCTAATTTCATATGCAGAGCTGCAAAGATGCTTATCCCTTTGAGATCTATAGACAAACCACAGATTTTTTTTTTCTTCATTTTGAAACTTAGTTTGAGAGTTAGCAAGTAGGCACATCTAGAAAGAATTTGGCTATGTGATGGAATGATTTCTTTTACTCAAAGAGTTTTATAACACCCTTTAACTTTAGCACAAGAAGTAGAAGGGAAGAGAGGGTTTTTCTCTCTGTTAACATTTTAAGTTTCACCAGGAGTGCTTTGGACCACTGTGAAGAGGTAACTGTCTCTGCTGAAGCAGTTGCAAATGAAGGACATTCACTCCCATTTTGATGGAGCCATGACTGCACACTGCGACTTAGGGACATACATTGATGATCATAAAGTTCCCTTCTGCTTTACATCTTTCTCTCTTATTTGCACCTGGGCACTTTGGCCAGGGGAGAGGCAGAGAAGCGCAAAACAGCGGAGATCAATTTTCTGGGATTAACACTGGTGCTGCCACACTCTGGTTTGTTGGCCAGCGGTCGAGATCTGCCTGGGGCCAGGTCTGATCCCCAGCAGGGTGATGCTCTCTGCTTCCAGGCAGCAAAAGCGCCTGCAATGTATGAATGGTTTTTATCAAGCACTGCAGTGAAGTCAAGATTTCAGCCTGGAACTATACAAACACTTTCTTAAAGCAGCTATTACTACAGTCAGTACAAGCACTAGATGTCAAATATTCAAAGTCACCCTAAATAAAATTTCATCAAGGTCAATACAATGCGGCAGGCCCTCAGGTGCGGCTAAACTGATTTCTTTAATATTGTGTTTGCTGAGGCTGAAGTTCCCTTGCATGAGATGTTAAACTACCAAACAAGAAAAACAAACAAAACCCACCGTGATTCTCATATTGATGATGTTTTCCAGAATGTTCCTGTTTAAGCTCTGTTCCACGCTATGAAATAGCACATTGACTGGCTACAGATTGTTCGTGTGACCTTGTGTATAAATGGCTTTTCTCTCTGTTATGTTGAAAGATATTGGGAAAAAGTCTGATTTTGTTATACTTTAAAAAAAAATAATCCTATTTGCCTACTGGAGTTGGAAATCAGGAGTTTCTCATGGGATATGCCTTTCTTCACCTTTTTTCACACTTTTTTTCCCTCCCACCCTTATTCCCAAGAAGGATGTTACTTGTGTAAAGCTCATCCAGCCTGGGTTATTAAGTGATTAAGCTCATCACATCGCTGATATGGATATGATTTGACATGACCTTACTTCCTTCAGAAAGATGGGCAAAAGTTATTCCTACAACAGTAGAGCTTAGATACACTTGATGGGTTAATGTGAGTCATAAGGAGCTTAGAATACTTCTGCAAAATTTTTTCAAAATCATACATAGAAATCAAATTGTTACTTCTCCTGTTAGTGGCAACAACTTGTTATTGCTACTAAAAAGAGTAGCTATTCCTTGAGAGTAAGAGGTAGAGGTTTATGATGGAGCCACGTTCAATTTGAGCTGCTATATTGCAACTTCTCCACCAAAACCCCACCTCTACTCACTGGAGGATTCACTTGCAATTAAGCAATTTGAAGTTACAGCGGTTCTGTGAGATAAGAGCCTACACAACAGTCTTTAGGTTCACTTTTCTCCCACTGTCAGGAAAAAGGCTGTATTCAAAAAGACAATTCTTAAATTCAAAATACTCGGCGGCAGCAGCCAGTAGCAGCTTCCTCACTTAAACAGGAAAAAAATGTTCTTTAATGTGTCTTCAACTGGGCGTTAAAGAATAGCAGGAATAATCCTGAATGAACAGGAAAGTATATGAGAAGCGATTTTCACTTAATAATGTTTACAGTTCAAGAGATGCATTGCATAGACCACTCAGAAAATAAAATCAAGCGGAAATGTAAGTCATTTTAATGCTGTGTCATGCTGTAATTCTCTTTCCAGAAAGATCAGTACAGCACTCGGGGGTACACAGTCTCCTCTGAATACATGCCCAGCCACTCTCAGATGCTTCAGGGTAGTCCATGCCCCTTAGATGGGAGCTGAGTATTTGACTTTTCAAATCAGTGACAATTTTTTTTTTTTTATGATTTTGATTCTATTTTCAGCCTGGTGTTGGATACAAGTCAAGATAGAACTGGAGCAAATGTGAAAATTGCTGCAAGGAACTGGAATTCAGTAAGATACTAAATGGCATTTCTACAGAATAAAACTGTGTCCACTGGTGCCAGGATATCATTCCCACATAGCAGAGCTCTAAAAGGCAGAAAAATTTATGTTGATAATGAATAGCATATAGTATCATCATCTCCAGTTATCAAAGTTTATGTCATTGTGGGTGTAAAATTCATCCCTTAAAATGGAACACAACAAAAAAGCTGGAATCAAAAGAAAAAAATATCGTTTAATTTGTTCGTGATGTACATATACTTATTGCAGCTGATTTCTTAAAAACATGGTCATAAATCAATGTCCTCTCTAAGTTTCCAGCATTTTATTATTTATCTCCAAAAACCTGAACCCAGCCCCATGAGAAGGGCAGCCCTTTTTTTTTGACAGCAGCTGGATCTAGCTCCAGATTTCGCTGACAGAGTACGCAACAAAGACCCTTTGAAGGTAGTTCAGACGAAGGACAGAAGGAAGATTTTTGCCCAGCCAGGAACACGATTTAGGAACATGTTAGAGTGGACAGAAGCTGCCTACACAATTACGGGCTCAGCTTTGTGGAAGCATCACAGGGGTGAAAGGCTGTGAGAGAGCAGAGCCAGACGTGGGGCAATAAGCATGGAGCACTGTTGGCCATGGTCTCATGAGATACAGGAGTCACAAGAGCTGAGTGTGTGCAATGTCCCGGGTTTATTGCACTGAGCAGCTAAGTTTGGTCCCACAAAACATCACCTTCATGCTCAATCACTGAGCACAGCCCTGGCTGGGCACAGTTCCCCCGACTCTTTGGTCTGCTGCACCCGGCTGTGCCCGGCTGCTGGGAGAGCCTCAACCCTCCTGCCGTCAGCGTGTCTCCTTACTTGGGGGGCAACTCAGAGAGATGTTCAGTATATGCACGGTTAGTCTGTTGAGTGCAGCTCTGAGAAAAAGCTGCCTCTCTTCTTCCATCGCCGCTGCTCTGCCTCCCTGCCCGGTGCACCCTGCCTCCCTGACCTTCCCCAGCACACCCTACTCATGAATGGCAATGGTAGGGTACATATGGAGGTCTGCTCACCTTCCTCATCACCATGCATTTGTCTCCAAAACATGCAGCTGTTTTGGTGGAGACGAGCCCTATCATCCTCCTAGTTCTGGTCATTAAGACATAGAGGGTTCAGGGTAAGCAAGTTCCAGATGAACGGTGCCCATCCTTCAGTCACCCAGGCATGTCAGGAAACCTTCAGGAACCCAGAGGAACGTAAAATGACCTGCGCTGACTGAGGATCAGACCGCTTACATCCTCTGGTATAGCAGCTGCAGGAAAAATGTATTTAAGAAAAAAGCTGGAAAATCATATGTGCTGGAAAGTGCTAGAAGCTGTTCTCCAGGAGCCAGCAGAAGGGTTAGATTAAACGCTGCAACACAGCAAGGGTCACTCTTTAATTCTTTCCCACAGTTCCACAAAAAGTAATATTTGTGCAAAGTCACACTCAGCTAAACTTGAGACCAAGATAACAGGTAAAATGCAGTAACTTCTTTTCACCGTGTTTTAATACAAAATATCTCAAATGCTTCATTACTGCATTTTAGTCTCCAGAATCTCTTTCCCTTGACAGTACAGTTGTACTAACCCGTGAATACATTGCACAGGAATCATTAATATTTTCACACACATTTTTGCACCACCACTCACAAGAGCCAGCCTGCTTGCACAGCCTTCTTGCCACCCTGCCCCACGGACAGGGCTTTTGCTCAGCTCCTTCGCCCCTTGGATGCTCCCTCCTGCTCAGTCTGAGGCTCTCTGCAGCCCTAGAGTAGCTCTCGGTAGCCCCTGCTACTGCCACATTGAAACAGCATCGCCCCAGCGATCTTTCTGCATGCCACAGCAGTACTAAACACACAGAAAGGTTCTTTTTCCCAGTGAGAACACCCAAAAAAATTTTACTCAGTATCTCAATTCTAGCCATTGCTGAAGGAAAGTACAAAATTAAGACTAAGTATAAGCATCAGGAACCTGTAGCATCCTTCAACTTTGGAAGTGTTCAGCACTGGGATGGGGACAAATTGCTCCTGCATTCATGTTGGAAAGGAAAAAATATCAAGTCGTTGCAGTCAATGTATACAGTATATACATTCACACACACGTACATAAGTATATGTTTACACACTTAAGAGACAGCCGTATCTATAGTATCATGGAATGAAGCTATATCTAGATCTGTAGTAAAAGTATTAAAGCTTTTTGTTCAGAAGTAACATAAGTCAATGCACCCTTCAGACTTCCCTTTTAATTTTACAAATAATGGGAATGAGTCCCATTTGACACTAATTTTACAGGCAAAGTATTTATTTTTTACTTCTAATTAAAGTTATTCCTGATTCAAATTGTTAAACATATGGCAACTTGACTTGTTGCAAGAAGGCATTTATTTAGTATCACAGAACAATTTTTTAAAAATGCGCCAAAAAATCAATGCACCTAAACAGTGATTTCTCAGAGTGAAATCTGAAAAGACAGGGGACCTGATTCTTTTCTTATAGCATGATTGTGACAACACAACATTTTAGACTTAACCACATAAATTTATGCCAAAATGTGTAAGATGGGAGTGAAGCACCAGTCACAATGCCAAGATAAAAAGGGAAATTTTAAGCAATATGTATCACATACTAATTTTTTTTTAAAAAAAAAAAGACAGTTTTTCAGCAATAGCGGCTGCCATAATTATCTCCCAAGGAAGCCATGGAAGCTGTTGTTTGGGACATCAAAACCAGGCTGGATGAAGTTTTTGCATTCTTAACTGAAATTTCTCTGACAGCAGGAAGGAAAGAGGACTATAAGATTTATCAAAGTTTTCCTCATCTCTTAATTCAAAGAATGTGCTAATTTAAATATCAAAATCAACAGTTCATCAAAGCCCTAAAACTAATTGTCTTTTATAGCAACTCAGTTCAAGTGGTAACAGTCAAAGCTGGGAAAATATAAATACTAAGGTTATCTAAAAATACTGCACTGAGCCACTTCAGAATACTTCAAATATTTTGGGTAACACATGCTCTAATTATACCGTTGTACTATTATCAAATTAAATAGCTCTTTTTTTTTTTGTACTAAAACAAGACTAGTCACCTGAGATACCATCTATTAATATCAGCATTACAAGACCAGGTTCCCAGTGGAGCGGGAAAAAATCAATGGGAAAGAAAAGGCTTAACTGAAACTGGACAGCTATTATCTTGGAACGCAGGCTAACTTGTCCCATTAAACAGCTTGTCCCTCCTGTCCAGCCAGTTCAAGGAACACCGAAAAGAAAAGAAAATATTAAAGCCAAAGCAAACTGATAGCTGGTGGTGATGAGACTCGTAATTCCCAAAGCTGGATAACAATACGCAAAAAGATGATCCAATGCCACAATAGCAGATATACTCGTCTTACAGATTACAGCTACTTGTTGCAATTAATATTTTGTACTGTAACATGTTAGAATATCCCAGAGACTGAACAAGCATTCAACTGCAGCTGAAACTTTCAAGAGGAAAATCTAGTGATGGTTACAGAGGTATTTCTCGAAGCACAGCACAATCGTAACAGAAAGGCTGGAGAAGAACCTGCCGGTTTACCTGAATCTACCAGAACTCCTAAGCCGCCGGTTTCAGCCTCACAAAGCAACACCAGCGTGCGTTACGGGTTCTACCCGAACTCACTACTTATTTCAGCATAAGCAATGCTTCATTGATTCGCAACTACAGGTATAGCTATCCCGATAATCATAAGTCATGGTTTTCAAAGTACACCCAAAAGAAACTGATCTCTCAGGAATGCCAGCGCATCCGGGAGGCACGGGGAAATCTGTTGCCGGAATATTTCTGAACACCGAGTCGAAACTTTGTTTTTACCTTGTTCCGTACGGAAAAGCCCTATAAATGTAGTAAGTTCACATCTCCTCTATGCTGAAGGAAGAATGTGCGTGCCATGAATCACAGACACAACTTTTTATAATGAAATGTTGCTAGGACCAGACAGCCATAAGCACTTTTTATGATTTTACCATATTTTTAATTCAGCAAAGGACTCGGCAGAAACGATAAACCCAGCTAAACCGGCAGCGGCACGTTATTTGTGCCTCCCGACCCCATTTCCAGCACCGGGCTGCCGAGATCCTTCCTCCCGCCGGTTTGCGGGGCCAGCAACCCGCAGCCGGGGCTGGCCCGGCGGGGTCGCCCGGGCGAAGGGCGCGGGCACCGCCGCCCCCTTCCCGACGCCGACCCCAC
>VXBO01007950.1:330091-385843 GCA_013400135.1 Rhinoptilus africanus
AAAGAAATGAAGAAACTAAATTCCTCCCCACAGTAGCAGCCCTGTGCTGCAAAAGGAGCACGGAGAGGGGTGGAGGACAGGACGCACAGGAGCTCTCGGATTCGGCGTGACACCCTTGAGGACAATGCAAGGTGTCCCCTTGCCCACTCTCCCAAGCCATGCAGTCAAAGACACCCTGAGAGTTTTGTGGCACTAGTGATAACCACACGTTTCTCAGCAGAAAGGCTCCAAGGAAACGTCGTCTCAGCTGTAGTGGTGTGTCCTGCCATCAAGGAAGACGGCTTGTCACTACTTTATCTTCGCTCAAACAAAATTTATTTTAAAATGCACCGATTTTAAGATAGTTTTTACTCTATCTTTCCTTTCCCCTGTATTATGACATATGCTTTAAAACCTTATCCTGTTAAATGTCTGAGTGCAGCCTAAACAAGAACCCACTGGAGAGACTGGGAAGATTTCCACAGGTATGAAGGAGATTTGAGCATGGCCCTAGGCAGCACAGCCCGCGCGTGTGCTTTCAGAAGGGGCACAGGTCTGTGGCTGAGCATGCTGCTCTTAGGTAGGGCACAACGGCCCTTGCCAGGACATTGCTTTCAGTGTCACCATCCCTGTTTCTCTTGGCTCATTCAGTTTCTTTTTTTTTTTTTTTTTCTGTAGTAATATATATGGAGTGGGAGAAGCAATGGATCTCCTTCTGTCTTGCCATACCTTTTAATTGCTGGGGCTTGAAGGCTGTGGCTTTCTCAACAGAAAAACAAAGCTGGAGTGGCCCACACTACCTTCTGTTGCCTTATTAAATATTACAGTTGGGATGCAGAGACTTTCTTTTTCCAGTCCTGGTGATGCCCTCAGCAGCCCTAGGAGAGGAATCAGACATGACTTTACCTGAAAGTTAATTCATGCATGAACTTCCAGATCTGTTGTCCTCCTCTGTCTTTCCTCATGTAGTGGATAAAAATATTCATCAGTACCTGAGTGCAGAGAGGCAAGACAGTTATTCTGCCTGCCCTCAGTCCAAGCTCCTGCTATTGAGGAGGTTCAGGAATTAAGGGGACTGAAAGGGGTCATACAGTCATAGAATCATAGGATGGGTGAGGTTGGAAGGGACCTTTAAGATCATCAAGTCCAACCATTAACCTGCCCTGACAAAAACCCCTTCTAAACCATGTCCCTAAGCACCTCATCTACCCTTTTCTTAAACACCTCCAGGGATGGTGAATCCACCACCTCCCTGGGCAGCCTATTCCAATGTTTAATAACCCTTTCANAGTCCTTTGTGAAGCAAACTTCCGCGGGCTCCCTGGATGATGCAGTGACAGTGACAACTGGGTAACAGACACATAGTTTAGCAGTGAAAGTGCAAATACATATTTATAAGTCTAAACTGCTGAAATACTAAAGTGTCAACTGGTTCCATGTGCAGTACTTCAGCTGTAGGGTAAGCAACTTGCTTATGGGCATATTTGCATTAGATTCAGCACTAGGGAAAAACAGTTTCAAGATGACAAAACTGACACTTTTTAAGCCTTCGGTTTCCTCTTTTTCTTAAAGTTTAAAGTAGCAGTTCCCAATACAACTAATCAGTGGCGTTTGAGTTCCCTTTGCAGCATTAAAAATTACTTTCTTCATGCCCCTCATGTCCGTATTACTTTTATTTGTGTAACGGGGTGATGCAGTGTGGCGGTGTGCTGCTCTTCCCCTTTCCCCCTCCCCAGCTCCTGCTCAAACCATAGCCATCAGTGGGAGCTGTGAGGGGTTGCACCTGTATTTTGGGGATGGCTGGTAACACAGCCAAGCAACGTCTGGAATGGGGACCTAGGCATTTTGTTCCTGTGCAAATATGACTATAAGTCAATTATCTTACTCTATAAATAGTGGACAGCCCAAGCGCCCCTTGAGCTCTCCTGCACGGCAGCGGGCTGCACGCCAGGATCTCCCCTTGAGAGGAGATGCCCACTCAAGGTTACTTCTTGAGGTTGAGAGATTCCTTGCTGCAATAGATTCTCATCAAGTGGTAAATAGCATGCTAATTTTGAAATCTTAGCTAAGTGATATAAAGGATTGATTGCACATATATAAGCCTTTAGACATAAACTGTTGACCAAGGCTGGGACTAGGATTGGATCCAGCTGCACCAAGACTCCTCTCTGAGGAGTTCAGAAAGCAAGGGGGTCCTTCCTGAACCTCGTGACTCAACGGGAGGCTCTCCCTGACAGTGCTGTCTGACCCTGGCCTCTGGGCAGTAAATAACCAAGAGTACCTTGCCATGGAATCTCATAAAACACCGTCACATTTACTATCAAACTTTGTTAAATCACAGTTTTATATCAATAAATATTTCACTGCTTCTCTCTTACTAGTGAAGTTAATCACTCTGCAACACCCTGAAAAGGGAAGGGAAATGCTTTGCTTCCGTGACTGTTCCTGAGGTCAGTATTATTATAACTGAATGCACTCGTATACCAAACCAACTCTTCTCAAGCATGTCAAAGACATTTTTCCTCTAGCATCAACGTAGCAAAGTTCACCTCTCAGAGTGAAAAATGCAGATAGGGCTTCAAGGATTCTGTTCTACTGGCTGAAGCAACATTTTGAGCAAATCTGGACTCAGTGTCACTATTCACTGCCTCAGCTACAGCCTTTTAAACTTGTGGAAGCAAGCCTGGTGGTACCTGCCTGGTCTGGTTACAAAGATGTCGGTAATCTGCATGCTGCAACTTTGGGATTCATGATACAAAATGCATGGAACTGGATAGAGGCACCAGCTGGAAAGGTACCAAACACCATCACAAGATGTTTTGAGCTAAATAGAAATGGACAGCAGAAGATCCAAGATGATGCGGGTCCTGCAGGTGAGTCTGGTGAGGCCAAGAAGTCCTTCAGTCCCTGGTTAATTATTCTCATTTTATTCCTCCTGATCCAGATGCAAACTTGGCAAAAGCTAAATACCGCAGAGGATTGCTTCATCTGACAGTCAAATGCCTTTGACAGCACATAGACAGAGACAGGCACAGCACATAAGAGAACAAATGTTCTTCTCTTAGACGTGTCTCATCAGCCCAAATTTGCAGTTGGCACCTTACCGGATGAATAGTAGAAATGCCTGTAAAATGCATGAGGTTCACCAAAACAGTGCCTATGTATCTTCTATCATACTACAATAGGGAGCAATTTATGTGTCCCACAAGCATTGCAGACAGTTCAGAGAAAAATAAGAATATTTTTCTTTTACAATCCCTAATGTATAATTGCTCTTCTAAGAAAATTATTTTGAAACACACAAATGTTTTATAATTTTTTATCTGTTTTCACATTTTGTCTTGGTTCTAGTCAGCAAAACTCGCAATACTGAGTTCAGCCCTGACAGAAAATGCATGGTCTTTAATTTCTACTAATTGTAACATGTTACTTTATTGTTATTTATTCATGATTTTTATCCATTTGCTATTAACTAAGCATTTCTCAACAGACATTATATGCTGGAGTTTTGATGCTATTATTTTTATTTACAAATGCTGTTTTTCTGCAGTTCACAGAGCCTGGGAAAATTAAAATAACAAAAACAACTTCATCATAGTGCATTACATTGTCCTATCTGCATTTGTTGGGAAAATGTTAGTCGCAGAGCTGCTGGAAGTAACTATTTCAATTAATCCCGCTTAGGGATGAGTTGCATATATCACATACACCACATAGGTATTTCGTATCATTTCACCTACTACATTGTATGGCTTTTTTGTAATGATCTTTTTATAGTCCTGCTGAACCTATAAGTACTTAATTTTCCTTTAATAGAAAAGATTGTTGTCCCGGGATCAACATCTCCCACAGAGCAAGTAAACATCTGTTTTGCAAAGCATTTCTAAAGCAGCAGGAGACCATTACCCTGTGACAACATTCTATTACAATTACTTTATTGCAGTCAGGCAAAATGAGTGATGTGTAGCAAGTTTATTCTTTTTTCACATTCTGCCAAACCTTCCTGTTCTTTATCCAATGACTTCCATCTGGAGTATTGCCTGGAAGGATGGCTGGGGCATTCTGCCATTTGTCATTAATGATCTGTTGAGTTACGATTGGCTTAAGGAACAGATCAATTTTATGTTTCAACTACTCAGAAATACAATTTATGTGCAAGATACAGCAGATTTGCATTGACCAAAGCTTTGACCGAAGCTGATATTCTAGTAATCAGGTCATGTTTGAGTCCATCATGTTGCATGGTGTATTACTGAAGGAGTAATTAATCTATTTTTCACTGTGGGATGAGATAATACATAATGAAGGAATCAGAATCTGGGTCTTAATGCTCATAAAGCATCTTTAATCTGTGTCCATCAACACACTTGTTTTGTTTTGTTGTGGTGGATGAGAAAAGCAAAGCACCAGTGACTGATATTGTGAGTCTCACACTACATGGCGGATCAATAGCAGAATTAGAAATTACTTGTTGCCCAATCTAACTTCAAGACAACTTTATTCAGAATCAATTGGCTTGAAACATGAATGGCCAGCAGCAGATCCATTTGTAATTTCAGGGATTTCACTATACCAGCTTGCCAAAGAAGGATCAAAACGAGATGTCAAGGCTATGGAAGGAGTTATGTTTCCTGCACTCTTCATACACCACGCTCCCTGCATACGCTCCCTGCATCCTCTTCATACACCACGAGAATCCAAGACAACAAGGACTTTAAGATCTCCTTGTCTCCTAGGCAGAGGCTGAATTAAACTAGGACCCCTACATTTTCTCAAGGGGCTGCTAGGACTGCCTCCTCTCCCGAGGGAGGCAGAGCTGATAGCCATGAGGCAGCGTGTTCCTCATGTCCCAGTGCTCTGGAATTCTTGCAGGAATTCTCTCTCACAGCACTGGAGTGTTCACTGGGGTGGAGATGGTGCAGAAGAGCATCGAAGCAGCTCTGGAAGCAAAGGCAAGGAGTTAGCAGGTAGGTCCTGAGAAAATTAGGGTAGTGACAAGGTACTGATGTCACTGTTTCACCTGGCTTGAGCCTGACCTGATGGGGAGTAGTTTGCCAAGGCAAGCAGTGCTGCGCAGCTTCTGGGAAACACCCAGCCTGCAGCAAAGCTTGTACAAGGGGGGTTTTCTTGACTAGCTCATTCAGAACCTGGCATGGCATCAGGTTCCACTAAAGGAGGCTAAGCCAGTGTACATAGCGAATACTGTTTTACTACATCTTCTTTGGTGTCATCTGAGCAAGCTGGTCCTTTCCACAAGCATTTTACACTATTATTAATTATTATTACAGTTCATCTCTTCACAAATTGACACATTCTACCAGATGTTTTCCAATTTAAAAATTCCAAAATGTAAATCATTGTCATTAATGTTCTCTCACTAACTGCCCTAAGATTAACTCACACAGGCATCTTGTCTGATTAGATTACTTTTTTCTTTTTTATCTTAATGACAGGAAATGACACAATATTTTACCCAGACTTGTTTAAAAGTGAGAGCTCATATTGTATATTAAGTGGGAACAATTTCTCCTGAAAGCTTCTTAGCATCCTATAATGGATGAACTGATTAACAAATTGCAGTGACTTGGTCCCATGAAGTACAGAAAGGAATAAAGAGGTTTATATATATATATAGTTTCAGCAACAGGAGAGAGCCAGAGGGGAAAAGAGAGAGAGAGAGTGTGCTCATACCTACAGATGTAGGTAATAAGAAACCATTAAGATAATACCGAGCAAATAAAAATTATCTACAGTATCTACCCTACAGGATATTATTCACTGAACACAAAGTCAGCCAAAATGTTGTCCAAATGAAAGATCCTGTTGAGCTTCTAGATAAAATCTATTGTAATAAAATCTACTCTATTTCACCCAGAGATGGCAAATGATCCTGTTACAAAAGCAATTCCTGCAAGCAGGAAAATGTAATATATATAGCTCCTTACAATGCTGGTACGACTGTCCCAGCCTCTTTCACTAGGTGTATCTTCAAAGTGAACTTTTCAGTCTGTCTCTGCTTAGCAGTGCATAGCAGTTTTAAGTACCTAGTAGTGTTCGGGAACATTTCCAGAGGTTCAGCTATCATCCAACCTACTGATGTTGTGACTACTTGGGTAAAAACAATCCTAATATTCTAGAGAAATTTCTATGAGAGTTGCAAAATATGGAGGCTTAAGTTTTAGCATCAGTTCAGAATCCACTTTCCTGTTCCTTCCATTCTTCTCTTGTGTCTTTAGTCCTTGAAAATTTAATTGTGCTTTTTACCTCATTCTTCACTTTCACTTGGCTCCTTAAAACAAGGCTACAGGTAAATACCAAGGTAAATTATTTTCCTGCCATTTAGTTCCTGTCACTTTGTTTTGGAGAAGCAATACAACTTTCCAATACGAACACTTGTGCTATTCAGAGCACTGTCACTCTTGCTGATGTTATTTAGCATCAGGATACCACAATTTCATATTCCAAGGTTTCTTCTGTTCTTTGCAAAACAGATCATAGGCTCTCAGAGGAATAATTTTTTATGCAGAGAGTAGTATGAATACTAATGGAAAAGCTGTGCACTGACAGTGTTTAAATAAATATATTTTATAATGGTAACACAACTGGAAAAAATACATATATATGTAATTTCAGCTTCAGAATTTGAGTTGGTCTCTGTCTAAAATGTTCTGGTGAGGGGGTGAGGGAAGGAGACAAAAAAATTAAAATATAGGAAAAAAATACTAATCCTTTTCTCCATGAAAAACTCCCAATTGATTTTCAAGTCCTCTTACATGTCAACATATATTATGCAAAAAATGTCTGNCTCAAGGCAATTTGCAAGCAATTACAGAGCAAATGTCTGTAATGTGAATAAGCTTGAACAAATAACCACGATTTCACGGTGGATTTAAAAGCACTGTGGGCCAAATCCAGTAGTTTTCATCCGTACGGATACCGGCTGTGCTGCTCAGCACCTTGCAGAAAATCCTTAGGACCTCTCTCAATCAGGCCCTGGGTGAATCTGTCTCAAAATCTTTTACAAGAAAAAAAAAGAAAAATCCACAGGCGACATACATACTGCTAAAATAGGAATTTAACTGCTTGTAGCAATTCAAAAATAAATTCTAGCTACCAAAAACACTTGCTACGAAAGGAATAATGTTTTAAAAAAACGGTCTCTTTATATAAATAAAAGAGATGAGCAAAGTATTTTTGCAGAAAAGTACCATTAAGAGCCTGAAACAATGGAAGTGAGTCTTAAGAGATTGGTATTTACTAGTTTACAATTAAAGCTGATAGGTAAGCCAGATTTATGGAATATTTCTCTTAAAAAGACAAGGTGGGTCTAAACTCTCACTACAGTGGTGCAGCCAAGTGCCTGGTTTGCAGAAAGAGTGAACACTGCAGTTCAGGTTACCCACCAGTAAAGTTTGCTTATAGCAGTTTTTCACTTCGTTCTTCAGTAATAAGATTCAGCTAAAGCTAAGCCCCAGAAGTTAAAAATACCTTCTGTAAAGCAATGTGAATTTGATTCCAAAAAGGTGAAAATGCTACTGTAGTTGGTTTGAACTACTTTTAGTACTAATCTGTGCACAGTACAAAGCTGCTGTAAAATATCATGCCCTGTTTTAACCACGAAGCGAAATGTATGCCTGCTGTATCATCTCAAACTGTCCACACTGTTTTTTCTTCATGCACATGGTTTGTCTTCAAACAGTGACATATTTTCCATCCAATGGCAATAGTTTAATGCTTTACACTACTCAACATGAACAGGGTGTCAAAAATGTTAAAAAGCAATTTCTTTGTTGGTTGGTTACAAATGCATTGCAGAGGAAAGAATCAGTTTAACACTGAAAACATCTCTACTGCCTCAAATGCTGAACACTCCCCCAGATTTTGAGAAGCACTTTGAACTCATTGCAGGTGAAAAGTAAGAAAAAGCTGATGGCATTCCAGTGCTAGCAGATGCAATTCATTATATAGCAGAAATTAATTTTAGCTTACCATGAAAACATTACAATGGCTTAATGCAGGCAAGATTTGAGAATGAAAGAGAAAAATGAGAAATTACACTAAGGCAAATTATAGTGGTATGAATTATCTTATTGCCCAATAAATTCCTAAATAAACAACTTTTTAAGGAAATTTTGGAAATAAGTAACAAAAGCACTACGCTACTGTCTGGGGTATCTTCCTCCCTATCTGCTGCTTCCAATAAGTCTTAAAGATTCTTTCCTCTATTCTTCTTTCCCATCCTTTCCTGTCCTGTTCTGTCCCCCCTTACTTATTTTAAAAAAAAAAAAAGTTAACATATAGCTCATTAAATACTGAAAACAGTAAAATTTCAATTAAAGCAGACTGATACAAGTGATAAAAACAGAAGCAAAAACTCTTCGCCTATTAGGAAGTGTACCTGTTATTATCAAGCAAAGCAATTTCATCATATACTGAACACTTGAGACATATCTGGGAAGAGAAGAATTTTCAGGGCAATTGCGTTTTAAATAGTGTGGAAGGTCTTGTGAGGGGTCTCTGTAGTGAGCGAAGTTTCAGCTTTGGTAGAACAGAATGATGGGTGTTAGAGACAGGCAGAGAGACAGATTTGATGTTACAAGGTGCAAATTAGAAATGGATAGGTAAAGGATTCAGATACAGATATACAACTTATGAAAGCAGAAAGTTCTGCCAATTAAAACTTGCCAATCTCAGGTTAACTTCTTGTGTCTTCTTTGGATTTTATTGGAAGACGCCAGATTCTGATTTTACATGAAATGAGAAGTCACTCCAAGGAAATCTCTACTTCCTGTAAGCAACCCATCATCTTTTATGGGCCTGACTAGAAGCTGAGTAGCTGTTTATAACTTCACATTAAGAAATTTAACAGTATAAAACTTAACTTTGCTAGCAAATTCTGGGAAAGAACTGGGTCACAGTAAATTTCAATCAACATTACAACTTTTGCACTCTTCCATAATTTTCTTTTGACTTAAAAAGGGAACTTGACTTAGAAAAGGCCACAAGATTTGTGTTCTTAATTTCTTTTTCTGAAATCTTTTGGGTTTTTTTACTGTTGATGAGAAAGTAATGTGCATAATGCATGCATAAGACTCTACATCAAAGACAACAATAATAGAATTTTATTATTTTAGAGGACTGGAATTTATGAGGTTTGAGGTGATAAACATCGTAATGCTATGGAGGTTTTGCATAATCTTGGCGGAAATGATAAGAGCAACAAGACACTGTGCCTACAAGAAACAAGTCAGAGGCGGCAATATTCATCTTCGGTCATGGAGAAGTGAGTAGAGTTGGTGCAGAGAGGATCTCTCAAAGTGTCAGGGGGCACCACTGCTCACCTCAGCACCACAGCCCAGGGCTGGACATAAAGTTTGGAGCCAGGATTTAGTGGGCTGTTCCTGCTTTCACAGAGTCCTGGGGTGCAAACCCACCCCTGCCTGTGCCAGCACCCAGCAGCCAGTGCCTCCCAGCCCTTGCTGGCATTGCAGCCCCTAGATGTTCTGGTTCAACACTGCCAGGCTTAGCACAGCAGAAAGAGAGGGTATGTATCACTTCAGCTCTGGGGGAGGTAGAGAAGACATCAGGATTACTGCCCGTCCTGACTCTGTAGAAGAATTTCACACCCCGTACATTGTATGCCTCTCCCAGGAGGGATGCCCACCAGTGTGAGGCCCACAGCCTTCGTATCTGCATAGGAATCTATAGTGATAGCATTACTCATCTCAACAGAAAAGGAGATCTTTTTTTCAGACCTCACTTTTCCTTCTGAGAAGAGAGAGAGATCGAAAGTCACATCAGTAAAACGGCCCTGTGCTGGCTGGGGAGCCACAGCTGTGGCACATCTTGGTTATCCTATGAAATACATTCCCACTAAATCCGCTGTCCTCTGCCTTCTCTTATTTAGCTCACAGACAAAAGTCTGAGAGAGGAAAAGGACAGCACAAGGCATGATGTGGCCCATACCCATAGAGTTTAAAAGCGTGTGTCCCCTCCAAGCAGAGCGCAGCTAAAATCCAGAGTCAGCTCGCAGGGGTTTCAGGAAGGCCGGGATGTAGCCTCATCGGTCAGATCACCAAAGGGCAAATAAAGAAACACATCTGAACTGCAGCAAATGTAAAAATATAAAAATAAAATATGATGTTCTGCAGCTGAGAATATTGACACATCAAGCAAACACACAAAGCGGCTCTTCCCTGGAATAGATTTGTCTGAATACAGCACATTTGGTGTAATATACAGGACTCATTCAGGTTCTGAACAGTTTAAGCTTTTATTTTACAATGCATATTTCCATTCCTCCTGGCTATGAAGATAACCTTGAAACCTGACCAACACAGGGGTTCCCACAGTTATGAACTCCCCCGCTCCCATTGCTCCTACTGGCATACTACCTTCAAAATCTTAATGATACTTTAAGGACTTGTATTACTTATTTTACTGAAAAAAAAATTCAGGAAATAAAGTAAGAAATGAATGGAAATTGCTGCAGAGAAAATGAGAAGACATAGAAAGACAGGGAAAAGAGAAACAGAAAATAAAGATACGGAAGACAGAGATTAAATGTGCGAAAACAGAGCGGCCCTTGGTGTGAGCATATTGCCCCGAAACCACCCATTACTATATCATGAGGGTCTGAGCCAATAATAAGTAAAGGTAAAATCTAAACATCCACTGATTCATTTGGCCAAAAGCAGAAACCTGCAATGTAGGCATTTACCTTTCAGCTGGTACCTGCGCTGTTCTTCACAGTCAATGCACAGAAACAGTCACTTCTTGGGGGAGGGGGGAACTGTTTAATCCTAAAATAGATGGCTACAAATAGGTCAAGTGAATCACTTCTTGAAAATACCTACTTCTCTCGATCAACTCTGAAAGGAACCTAGGGTGATTCGTTTCACTGTGAGTGCTTATACCATGGATAGCCGTAGTTAGATGAGATGATCGTACTCCCAACCACTACGCAAAGACAAGATCCTTCTCTTCATCTTTGTATGCCTCCCTCATGGAGACAGCGAGAGCTTCTTTGTGGACTCCTATTGCAGCTCACAGACTGGATTTTGGTCTCCTTTACCAATTAGATTGTATTGTGTTTATTAGGTAATACAAAGTTATATTTACTTGTCAGATACCGAAGTAGAATTATTAGAAAAATTAGTGCAATGTCTGAGAAGATGTTACAGGTCAATGCAAACGTAATTACCCGGGCCTCCATAATTCACCTGTAAAGGGTTTAATACAAGCACTTCAAATACACAGAATTATTGTGGTCAACATTGAGAGACAATAACATTTGGGGCACAACCCTATTTAAAATCTCTATGTAAGTGAAAAGAATGACATTTTGTAAGAATACCAAATACTGAAAAATATTTTGACCATTGGTAGATGTTGTATTTTAACAGCAACACTCAAATATAGATATTGATGAACAGTACGATAGGGAAAGCTGCCGGGCTGCTCCCATGCTTAGATACAGTTTGTCTTTAGTGAAATGTCAGGTGCTCAAACAGCAGCAGTCCCACTGTTTTCTAGTTCTACAACTACTGGGGAAAAAAAGGTTTTGTCCAAATGTTACCACTTGGTAATGACAATACTGCCCAGTAACTGATCTGAGGCTGCTCTGTCATTAGATACAAATGGTGGGAAGCAGCATCTCTGGAGCAAAACAGCACTGTCACCACTCAGCCTCATGTCCTCACAGCTCGTTTTGGAAAGGTCAGGGCCCTACAGCCAGCTACCAGGAGGAGCTTTTCTGCTCCCTCCTGTTGATTTCATGTGGCAAAAAGGAGCTCTCGAGGAGCTCGAGATCTCCACATTGCGTTGTTGCTGCTGCCTCTCACAGCTACCCAGGGCAGGTGGGCAGGAGGATGGATAGTCACTAGGACCTGCGCTCGGCCAGACTCCCACTGCAGTGCGTGCACTGGGGACACTGCAGACCACCATCTGAGGCTGGGATAGCCCCCAGCCCTGCCACCTCCACCACAGCCTGGAAAACCAGGTCAATCCGAAGTGTCCCCTCCTGTTCCTCTTCTCCCAGGCAGCTCCACAGAGCTCCCTGGAGTTGAGATGCTCTTTACTAGGTTTCTCCCTAAGCTGAGAAAGAGCCGTTTATTCTTTTGTCCTAGTGATGCAGGGTGTATCAGGTAATATCAGGTAAGGATACAAACAAAGGGCCAGCAGACAAAGAAAGGGGGAAAAGAGTCCTCCTTCCCTTTCCTCAGCACAGGCACATGCCAGCAGCTGGGACAAGATGCTGCGTCAGGGAACAGCCCCTGTCCTTGACTCAGGTTAACCTGCCTGTCAGGTGTACCCCTTCACACAAAGGAGCCCTCGTGGAGCCGCAGAAAAGGAAAGAAATAGCTAAAGAAGCAGGTCTTGGTTCTGCAACAGCCTTCATGTCAGTGGGAACAAGGGAATACTTACAGGTGAGGGAAGGCAGGGTTTGTGAGCAAGAGGACAATACCTGACTATGGGAGTATTTGGCTGCATGACAAACTGTGTAAGATTAAATCAATGGAGATGAGTGGCAGGGGAAGGAGGAAAAGAGGGTAAGAATCCCTAGGAAATAGAAGAGCTTTTCCTCAGGAGGAAAGAGAAGTCTCACTTTCCAAACCAGTGGCCGGGAAGAATTAGAAATAAAAACACAGCCACCGATTGACTTATTTCCACAGAGCTTCAGGGGAAGCAGAAGGGGAAAATATATTTCCCTGTTTGTTTTTTTTTTTTTTCCCCTACAGTTTTATTTTAGGGTATGTATTGCTGTTCCTGCCATTGTGCCAGGTAAGATTCTCAACCAAGGCTTTTTTGCCTTGGTACTTGATTGCACCATCGCACTTAGCATGAGAAAAATACTTGACACAAAGTATTTCTGCTCTAAAGACATTACATTTTGAGCCACCTCAGATATAAGCTTAATCAGAAATTTATCCAAAGCAAAGATTCCCATGGATATGAACAGTCTTCTAGATCAGATTCCATGCATATAGACTGTGCTGGGGAAGATAAAGCAGTGCCACTGATAAGCACATTTGCAAAAGCAATCTCATCACAGAAGTATTGTAAACATCAAGGGAGCAGGCAGGGAGCTGCAGGTTTTGTTTTCTTCTCCCCCAGTCCAGTAACAGGTTTGAAATCAGATTTTGCAGTGTGTATGAAAAAGGAATTAGAATAAATAAATATTTTGCCTTGTGTATCACGTCTTTCCATTTATGTTTTCAAGATCAATCTCAGACCTTCAGAGAGAGCTGACTATTGTAGGCTAATTAAAACTAAACCAACAAGCCTAAGCTTCAAACCTTATTAATGTAACTAATACATTATAATGACTGTTGTGCAAAGGGACTACTGCCATGAGAAAGGTAGGAAAGTAGTCAGGTTTTAGTCAGACTGTCATTCCAGCATCATAGCACACAGTGCAAGTACCTTCATGGACAACCATGGCAAGTGGTCTGAAAGTATTTCCTATTGATGGAAACCCCATTTACAACTCAAACACATGCTAGGGCCAGATGTGCTTCCATGGTTGTGCTGGAGCCACCACGTGTTCCTGTGATCTTCCTGGCCTGGAGAGCAGTGAGGGCACAGAAGGTGACGGTCATGCAGCCATAAGGGTGGAACAACGTCAGAACTGGTCCCTAGCAGGCCAGTCACATCTTTAGTGTTGTGGCCCACTGAAGGCATCTGTCCTTTGCAGGATTCAGATGATGACAGCCCGTTGACTCCAACCCCTTGGGCATAGATGTCTCACCTTTCCACAAGTGTCAGGCTGAGGACAATCTCTCTGTAACAGTGAGCTTGCTCTTGTACAACAACAGTGTGAAAAGCAAATCAAGTCCATTATATCTATGTTAGAAGGAAGTCAGGTTTATGTTTACAATGTAGGACTGTAGAGTTAAAAAAAAATATCCTGCCAAAGTTTGTAGGTGTTTTAAAGATTAAAGGTATTGTTTAACTTCATAAATTCCCGCAACAAAGACAGAAGTTTAATTTGTCCTAGTCAGCTGCGATTTCCTGGAGAAAACAATTACCATGCATTGTTCACATGTGCCAAAAGCCTGCTGGGTTTTCCCACATGCCTCAGCCAGGCGGATGACACATGTGGTGGTCTCCAAGAAATTATCCGGTGTAAAACGGCATCTCCATGGGCAGAGAAGTGCTCCAAAATGCAAGTGGTCATGCTTGTGGGTATCTGTGGCTGGCAGAGACCCAAGAGACCGTAATTGTATGGAAAATGTAGATACTGTGGTGTTTGATGGCCTTTCTAGTTAGCAGTTCCACTCAGTATTGAGCGACACACGCCCATCTGGTGCACCATAAATTGCCAGCATCTGTTTGTCCCCGGGTGAGCGACTCATGCCTTTGCGACTGACAGAGCGCAGAATACCGACAATGAAACAAACACCTCAACCAGATTCATCTGGCTTTTGCCTGCAGCAGTTAAAAAAACAGCGGAGGGCTGTGAGGCCAGCAGCAGCACAATGAATCACGGCGAGACTCCCTGCCGTTGGGAAGAGATGCCATTTTTTTCCCGCTTTGTGCTTGGCTGCTTTTTGCACAGCAGCTTTCACCTCTATCTGTTTTTTTTTGTCACAGAATTACTTAAAAAAAAAAAAGCCAACCAACCACCACCAGCAACCATTAAACTATACTGGCAATGAGCTAGGAAAGGAAAATGTATTAATATGGAGGGGGGTGTTAATATGGAGGGAAACCTCCTGCAGCTCCCAACCGTGCATTAGGCTGACGCCTTGCTCTGGAGAAAGGGTATGCCAGGTGAAAGCAGAGCTTTTCCCTGTGCAGTACGTACAGCTGAGTGTGAAAAGCCCCCAGGTAACCTTTAACGGCTTGCTATAAACATTTAAAATATCATTTGACAGTGTACGAGACCAAATTGGGGCCAGCCTGCAGGTGGCCATGGCCCCGTTGCAGGCTGGGTCAGCCCTGCTGGCCACCGTGCACAAGCTGCTCTTCATTACACTTGTTCCAGTTTCTCTCTGTGCTGGGGGAATTCTTCTTCCCTGGGCAAAAATGGACAAAATGTCCTCTCTGCCATGGTCTTCCCTTCCAGCTCTTCACTTTTCCCTCCTCTTGTGCAGTCCCTCTTCACAGTCAGATCCCCCCAGGTTCCTCCATGCTCATTTTCTGTCCCTCCTCTGCCAGCCCTCTCATCCCATCTCGGACCCCCCCTTGCAGTGACACGCTGCCTGCCCAAAATCCTGCTGTCCCTCCCCTACCCCCTGCCATCACCCCAGGCTCTTGCCCCCTGCCCGCCAGGACAGAGAGGCTGGTGAGGAGGAGGAAGGAAGGCTCTGCCTGCCAAAGGCTGCAGGGAGCGAGCAAAGCCCCCCTGTCACCCCAAGGACCGACAATCTCAGTGACAGAAAGAAATGCCAGTGCCTTTCTGCTACTAATGGCTTTGGCAAAGATCCCTGCAGGATGCCTTCAGCTGGAAAATATGTTTTGTGAATATCAGCATGGCACCAGGCATCTGAGCCCCAGCATACACCTCTTGGTCTAATTTTTCTCTTATGGAGCCCACAGCCATGGACTAATCTCCAGAAGCACACCGTTCTCTGGTCTCTGAGTGCTTTAAGTGCTTGGATATCTGACTTTTGGCTGACACATCAGCAAAACATGGTTGACAACAAGGAGGATGTGCTTCCTCTGCTAGTGGAGAAGCCATAAATGATGCCACAAGGCTGTGGCTGGCACGAGCTCTGGTACCAGTGGGCAACTTTTTCTGCAGCCAATTCACCCTGCAATAACATTTTATAAAGCAAGTCTTGGGGCAGGAGGTGCTTGGAGAGAGGAGCAAAGACAGCACAGACCATAGTGGTGGTGCAACAGAAGATTACCCACCTGCATGGACAGGCAGGCCCCAGCTCTTCAAGAAGATTAATGAAATCAGACTAGGAGGCAGATCTTGTGGATTTCAAAGGGGAGATATCTACCAACTGCTAGCCACGTATGACTATAAAATGTCTTACAGCCCAATTTACTGTTTACTCCTGTTGCAAAATCAGGAATCACAGAATCAAAGAATGTGTTGGGTTGGAAGGGACCTTTAAAGGTCACTTAGTCCAACCCCCCCGCAGTAAGCAGGGACATCTTCAACTAGATCAGATCATTGTTGTATCCAAGCTCATTACTTGTCCGAAGAGAATTTGTTCTGGGTTTCCCAAGACCAAAAAGCCCAACACCTCAAGTGTTGATGCCCTGAACAGTGTTTGGAGTAGATGGGTGATGACTGAGCAGAGATGATATGAGGGCTGGGTCTCTCCTTCTGAGTAAATCTTAATAGCAGATGGGTAGCAGTCTGTAGGGAACACATTTAGAACAAAAAGCTGCCCAGACTTCTCACACCTTGGGAAACAGTCCATGCTGCTGAAATCGTTCATTTCAGCACTAAGGAAGAAAAAATCTTATTCTAGAATCTTCCCTCTGGAAACCTGCCTGAGATTTTTGCTTGTTGCAGCAATAGCATTTTTATTACCCTGATTTTCAGGGAAGGTGTGGCATATGCTATTGCACTCTCTGCATGAGGGTATGAACCTCCCAGTGACTCTCTCTTCAATGACCTCTGAACCCCTTGGCCAATTTTAGGTAAATAGGAAATGGAAGGGGCACGAAGATTTCAGGAAAAAGGCAGTTTGGTAGAGGATGGAGACTTTGCTGGTGCCCTGACAAAGACAACGGGAGTGCTGGGGCTCGTTCATTACTAGTGACCGCAGATTTGATTTGTAAGAAGTCAGCCTTCCTCTGTCCTTCTGCTCACACTATTACTTGTTTTCAGTCTGTGGCTAATCATAATACACAGTCTATGCCACAATGCTGTCTGCTCTGATCACCCCACAAGGCATTAGTCTACACCCTGTCAAGTTGTACTGATATTTTTAGTGTATTTTATCAGATCAGTAGGTTCAGATGATGTCCCTTACAGGCATAAAGTTACTTGTGGTGCTGGTGTAGGGGCCAGAAATGACCACAAGCTAGGAATACATGGAGACTTACAAGGGGCATGCATGAAGGCAGCAGAGTAGAGCAAAATTCCCACATTATGCATGAGCTGATAGTCCACAGAGAAATGAGCATTGTGCAGAAATATGTTTTTTGTACTCCTGTGAGATCCATAAAGCCCTTGGAGCTCCTGCCCAGTGACAGGACAGATACGTGCTCTGGGGGGTAAGGGATGACTCTCATTCTTAGGCAGGCTGGTATGTCCTATGACTATAATTATAGCAGTAGCAGGGACACAGCTGGTGCAAGGCCTTCAACAACCACAGAAGACCTGCTCGTTTGGAGTGAAAGTTACCCCTTCCCTATCCATTCCTACAAGGATATGATGAACCATGCGGATGTCTCTGATGTGTTGTTATTTGAATTGCCTATGTGTATGGAATTAAATCACATTCTAAATCACTCTACGTCAGTTAATTCATCCAAACATAAGCACCTAGTAGCAACTGAGATGCATTTGGATGCTTTTATCTGGAAACCAATCCGATTTCGAGTGTCTGTAACCTTACTGCTGTGATCTAGGCTGCTTTGTCCACACTCATCAGGACCAGTGCATGGACACAAAGCCCTCCTAGAGGCCACCCCAGTTCCTTGAACTCTCAAAAATAGCCCAGGCAAACATATATGTGGCTACCACATCACTGCAACTCCAACCTACCCAACCAGATGGCTCAGCATCTTGCAGACACTTTGTCCTGCCAATCTATAAGCCCCAGAGTCAAGCAGGGAAGGGCATCAGAATGGAGGATAGAAGATTTGCAGGAAGCCATAGGTAAGCAGGAGCTGAGATAGTTTAAAATTTGTCTTTTCCCATATAAACCAAAAGGATTATTTGCAAGACATAGTCTGAACTGCTGTTTCTGGGCCATCAGTGAAGAGCAGACCAGGCAAATGCTCTGCTGTAGGCACTGCTTCTTCCATTGCTTACTTAGATCTTTCTGAACTTTCTCCCTTTTGTTTGCAAAACAGGCATGAAAGTGCATGCAGGCCGTTACAGACAGCCCCTGTTACTGAAAGGACTGAAATATTACTGTTCATTAGTATGGTCTCACTTATTTTGCACATTACTTATTCTCAGCTGCTAAGAAGTTATATTTTTAAAGCAGCAGCAGCTATTGAACAACTATTATGTTCCTTTAATTGTGGTTGTCTCCTCACTACAGACCTTCCCTTCTTCTTCCCAGTGTGCAGAAAAGCCAGTAGAGCTTGACTGGCTTCTTCATCAGAATTTGATAGAGCAGGTTTGCAAAGGGCATCTCCCTCCTGCAATTTTAGTAAATGAAACCTGCTACTGTGGAAGATCTTCTGTAAATGAAACCCGGCTTGACCTGAATAACACCCATCTAAAAGAAAGACAGAAAGGAGGATCCAGGAAACTATAAACCTGTCAGTCTGACCTCAGTACCAGGGAAGGTAATGGAGCAGATCATCTTGAGTGCCATTACAAGCCATATAATGGACAACTAAGGGATCAGACCTAGTCTGCATGGGTTTATGAAAGGTAGGTCCTGCCTGACAAACCTGATCTCCTTCTATGACAACACAACCCAATTATTCGACAAGGGAAGGGCTATGGATATTGTCTACCTGGACTTTCAAAAAGCATTTGACACTGTTCCCCATAGAATTCTCATGGAAAAACTAGCTGCTCATGGCCTGGATGAGCATATGATCTGCTGGATCAAGCACTGGCTAGATGGACGGTCGCAAAGAGTGGTGGTCAATGGAGTTAAATCCAGCTGGTGGCCGGTTACAAGTGGTGTTCCACAGGGCTCAGTGTTGGGACCATTTCTGTTTAACATCTTTATTGATGATCTCGATCAGGACATAGAGTGCATCATCAGTAAGTTCGCAGATGACACCAAGTTAAGTGGAAGTGTTGATCTGCGTGAGGATAGGGAAGCTCTACAGAGAGACTTGGATAGATTGGATCGATGGACCAACGTTAACGGTATGAGCTTCAACAAGGCCAAGTGCCGGCTCCTGCACTTGGGCCACAACAACCCCACACATCACTACAGGCCTGGGTAAGTGTGGCTGGAGAGCTGCCTGGCAGAAAAGGACCTGGGGGTTCTAATTGACAAGCGGCTGAATACGAGCCAGCAGTGTGCCCAGGTAGCCGAGAAAGCCAATGGCATCCTGGCTTGTATCAGAAATCGTGTGACCAGCAGAAGTAGGGAGGTGACTGTCTCCCTGCACTCAGGGGGGTGCCATACCTTGAGTGTTGTGTCCAGTTTGGGGCATCCCAATACAAGAGAGAGATCGAGGTGCTGGAGGGAATGCAGAGTAAGGCAATGAAGCTGGTGAAGGGCCTGGACAATAGATCTTATGAAGAGCAATTGAAGGAGCCGGGACTGTTTAGTTTGAGGAAGAGGAGGCTGAGGGGAGACCTCATCACTCTCTACAACTACTTGAAAGGACATTGTAGAGATGTTGGTGCTGGTCTCTTCTCACAGGTAATTAGCAATAGAGCAAAAGGGAATGGCTTCAAGCTGCAACAGGGTAGGTTTAGACTGGACATTAGGAAAAAAATCTATGCAGAAAGAGTGGTCAGACACTGGAATAGGCTGCCCAGGGAGGTGGTAGAGTCACCATCCCTGAATGTCTTTAAAAGTTGTTTAGATGTGGTGTTGGGGGATATGTTGTAGGGGAGAACTGTGTAGAGTGGGGTTGATGGTTGGACTTAATAATTCCAACAGTCTTTTCCAACCTGAGTGATTCTATGATTCTATTCTATGAATGCATAAACTCTTCAATTAAATCCCCCCAGGTGTTCATACAACCTGTGGGAGCCTTGTTCTGAAAGCATAATGCTAATATTATAATATCATAAATAATTGTCTTCCTCAAGCCACTGCTTTGTCTCTTGATTGGCCTATGTTTATTCACACTTTGAATGTATAAAGGTGTCCAAAAATAGAATACATAAACCATTTCCAAATTAATCTCCAGACTCCAGTTAGCCTTTAACTTCAGTTCAAATAATTGATCAACACTATCCAACTAATGCAGTTAAAGCACTCCTCATCCCTAATTCATGTCATTGCATCTTTGTAAATGTATGATGATGTTCTCAATAGGAACTTTAATACTGCTGACTAAATGTGAATAGAAAAATGTGAATAGAGAAGTGGCCTTTCTAGGAAAATACAAGCGTATTTGTCAAGAATTACTGTTGGTCCGTTTTGAAAAATGGTGACATGCCTTGCCTTAGAATCAATTTTATCCTCTTCAGTAAATTAAACATTTCTGCACTAAAAAGAATCAACAAAACCAAGAATGATGGAGACTGTTGAATAGCAACATGTAAGATGCACCGGGCTCAGTTCTTACCTCAATTGAATCAAAGTACCCTTGGAGCATCCCTGTTGGAACCATCTAAGTTATGACGAGGTTGTTTCTGCAGTCCCCAGGCTTCACTTGCCCAAGAAAGCAAGGAACGCTGAGCAATATCAGACTGTGCTCTGCCAGCCTCTTTCTCTCCTGTTCATTTCCTGCAGCCAAGAGTAACGCTGAAGAATCTCTCAGGAGACACATTGCTCAGAGTCGGTGGGTGGAGGGCTGCAAGCCAAGCCAACATCCCTACAGTATTACAGTATTCAATATCTACATCAGGTTTTGGTTTTCAACCAATAACTCGCCTGCCTGCTGTTGGCAGGTGACTTCAGTGGAAGTCCTGTGAGCTGAAGGGTAAGTAGCCATGCGTGACTTGAGTGAGGTTCTTCTCAAATTTACCTCTGTTGAATTGCTCACAGACACAAGGTGAAATTCGTGCTGCAGTAGCTTCAGTTAAGTGGTTGAAAGATTTGGGACTATGTGAAATCAGAACTTGGCTCAATATTTTTACAACTCTTCACATTTTTACACACACAGAGGGATACATATGCAAGCACTATCAACTTTGGAGGATTTAATAGTGGTTTTTTGTCATGGGTATTGGCAAGATAATAACTATAATAACATAAAAATACCGATATAATTACAGCACAAAAAGTACAGATCTCTGTAGGCTTTCTTCGTCAAACTTTCTTACAACCATGCCTGTTTTATTTGTGTTAAATGTGAACTTAATTAGTAATCAGAATTCTAGGTCTCTCTTTTCAATTCTAAACCTCTGGTACAAAATATTTTAATATCTTTCTTTTTCTTCTTTGCAGCCTGCTTAATGAGGCATTGAAAATTCAACTTTATACTTGATAGATTTTCCTTAAAAATATTCTGAGAAGGCTATAATTATTTAAATTTTAGTTCATAAGTATTTAAACTACTGGGAAATAAAAGAACTCAAACCTAATTAATCATATTTTGACTAATAAACCACTGTAAATGTGATTTATGACGTCTGCATGTAAATTAATGTACTGGTAATTTAGGATAAGTGAATGGTTTGCTGTAAGGATCAAGATTAAAGACAACAAGCAGCTAAGAAAAGGAAAAAGGGAACGCCTTGCAGTCACCAAGAAGCCTTGCATTAGTCAGGTCTGCGACAAGGGAAGCTCAGACCATGGGAGAGAGAGTGTCTGTCATTAAACCCGCAGATCATTCCCATGCAAATGCAGAAAAGATGAAACAGTACAGTTAATAATAGTGCTAGTGCACCTTGACCCAACATCAGTGGCTGCTCACAGGCTGGAAATCACAGTGAGCTCATGCTTACATTAGGGTGCAAATATGTTCTCATACGTACACATTTCCGTGCTGGAATGAGGTGACAGAGCTCACAACAGGTAAGCAGCTCACTTGGACTCCTCATTTGTTCAGAGAGGAAGGTTAGGACTCTTTTAACCGACATTTTAAAAGCCTTACATTGCATTATCACAAAGCCACGGCTGGCCAGGGAGCTACGGCTGGAGACCCGGTGCTGGGTGCCAGTACCGAGGGCTGCTCCATGCCTTGGGCAGATGGGAGAGTGGGTAGACTGCGTTGCTGAAGCAAGGTAGGTAATGCCTCACCTTAGTTAAGCACTCAAATAGGCTGTCTAGGGAGACTCCAGAGTCTCCATCAGAGAAGATTTTTAAAGATAGGTTGGAAGTCCACCAGCCAGGCAGGGTTTAGGCACAGATAGACATGCATTGGGGGAGGATGCTGGAACAGATGACCTCTTAGCTATCCTTAGATCAGTATTTTTTCTGACTGTGTCACGGTGTTGCATCCCACTCAGAAATATCCCACGCAGATGCTTATAGCTCCACAGTTCTCCCTCCCCTCCCCCACAAGAAAGGCAGGGAGAAGAGGGAGAAAAGGAGAGGAAAGGAAAGGGAAAAAAACTTTGTAGGTTGCAATAAAGACAGTTTAATCGAACAGTTACAGAAAAAGGGGAATAACAATTTTAATACTAATGGTAAATGAATATACAAGATAAAGTAATACAACGTAAGTCACTCTTCTTGCCCAGTGAATTGGTTGCCCAGCTTGTCCTGAGGAGTGATCACGGATTCCTGCCTCCTGGTCTGTCCCCATTTATATACCAAGCATGACATCTATGGTATGGAATATTCCATTGGCTGTTCCGTTGTTCTGTCTATGCTCCCTCTCAGCTTCTATAGGAAGGTGAAAAAAGTCTTTGACTAGCATAAACATCAACTAGCAACAACTAAAACAATATGCATTACTGACATTCTTTTCTTACCAAATCTGAAAACACAGCAACCGCTAGAAAGAAAATTACTGTATCTCAGCTGAAAAAAAGACACCTTGGAAAGCAGAGGTCATTGCCACCCTCGTTCCCCAGGCACCATCCTCACACCAGCATCCACTCTGCTCATTGCTAACCCAGCTTGCACACAGACACAACTGCCACCAGTGACTCCCTAAAGCAAATTCCTCTCAGAGCAGTGACCACACAAGATATTAGTGTGAGAAATAATATAAAAGATAGAGCAGTCTATCCAGGTGAAGTTTGTACTTTGATGTTCCTGTCCTCCTATGGTTAAATGCCTGGAAAAAAAACCCCAAATTTTATTGTTGCTGCTGACAAATGATTAATAGTCATTTCCCCAGTGCTCATCACCATGGTATTCTGAGAAAGAGATAATGAAAATTCTCCATTAGCTTAAGTGCTGGTGATGCTCTTATGGGATCTGAAGAGCCATTGGTCAACTCAGTCCCAGTAAAGGCAAGTTCTTTGTAAAGAAACTCACAAAAGAATACCTGAAGGCAAATAAGAGGAACCCATTAAGCACTAATTGCAAGTCATGTCATTATTTTTAGGTATAGTTTGGTATTCCTGCTTATAATCTTCTGACATTATGTATAAGTTTGTGCAATTCTTTAACTTTAGGGGGAAGAGAAGGAAGGAGGAGGGCTATAAGTAGGTTACTTACCAAAATTGCGGTTTTGTGGTTTCATCAACATGGAATTATACGCAAACTGGGAGTGGGGTGGAATTTTCTGCACATTTCCCTCCCCTCCGCATGCCCTCTTTTCCCCCAAAAAAGAAGGAAAATATTTTGGAAATGTCAATATTTTGGAAATGGCATTTTTAAACCGAAATATTTCAGGTTTTCAAGAGTGTGTAAGTAACTAGTTGAGATTTAATACTTTTTTTTTAAAATAAAAAAATCCTTTTACAATCCCTTTACTTTCACAACCACCCTCACATTACAGGACTTTTGGAATCTGAATACACAGAAAGTTTGAGGTATAATTATCTGAATTCCACATAACTGATCCAACTCTTTTTTGTTGGCTAAGATTAGCATCAGACTTCTCCGTTCATGAATTGTGAGAAACAGCTGCACTGATAATCAGCTTTCTGAAGACAGACGTTATGGGATGTTCAACCACAGATGTTATGGGATGTTCTGTCTTGTATATAGACAAATCCCTTGGAATACAGAGTGAATACTAGTTACTATTCCCTTTCCCCCAGTCTGAGTTTAGAGATTTGGATATTCTTGTCTGTTCTCTGGCCCCATAAGCATTTAAGAACTGATGTAAATTGGAACAGCTTCACCAGGACAGAAAAATTCACTCCCAGTTCTGACACTTAAAACATGTCCTAAGGATGTGGTTGACCTTCACTGCAACTGTGTTCCAGCTCAAACAGAATGGAGACTTGAGCTCAGGCTTCCTCACTCAAAGTCACGGTCATCCTTGTCAAATCAGGGCACTGTATTCTTACATGATGTATGTTTGAATTTCATTTCCAAATTTTATTTTCAGGACTCCAAACATTCATGGGAGTTAACCTAGGACTGGAGGGATGTGAGTGTTGATCTTTCCACCAGGCAGTTTTGGGTTTATTATGCTATTATACATTTACAGTTACTGGGTAAATTGCACAAACACATCTTAGTGCAAAAAAACATAACTCAAGACTCCTCTCTATGCTGATGGTCTGAGTATTTAACAACAAAGCCATCATTACCTTCATGCTCCAAGGTTTTGATCCAATTCAGTTGCAGTGCTTTCCTATAGAGAGGTATACATCTGCAGGGAGCAACAGAAAGTAATTTTCGCAACTGAGTTTATAATCTGGTAGTTTGAGCAGTCTCCTGTGAAGGTGCAAAGGTGAATTGGATCCTTCTAAGGGAGATCCCTTCTGCCTCCCCCATGAGCAAAAGATCTATGCAGAAAGCAATTGCATAAGTGAAACCATTCCTTGATCAATAACGAAATACTGTATGCTGCTAGATTTTACATACGATGCAGTTTTAATGATGTTGATTCTATGAATGAAAGGATAGACATGATCTATCATGACATGGTCTGAAATACCTTGATAAACTGAGCCCCTTAGCGAAATCAAACTAAGGATCTCCTGTATCTTTTCTGTGCCTGTACCATTGCTGTACCCATGTTCAGATTTAAGTTTACCCAGGCACTTGGCTTGAGTCACTCTCCTCTTGCCTATGGCAGCTGGGTCTCCTTTTTGACAGGAATAAATTTGGCTCTCCAGCTTTCTCAGGTACTTTTCCACATCACTTTTCCAAGTTGTTCCACTATACTGGCTGTCCACAACTGAATACAGCTCACATCTCCCCCAGCACACTTTATATAACAGGCTCCACCCCAACAAAAGCAACCAGATTATCATTTCAGTGTCAAGACCAGCAGATGTTACCAGGTCCTCAGACTTAAATGTAGATTCCTGTCCTGTAGAAGTGAAGCTCTGATCAGATGAATTCCACCCAATACATAGCTATCCAAGAAAAATATCACAGCTAGGTATCTCTCTGTCTACAAGTGTTAGATTACATACTCAAGAAGAGGAGGGAAAGTTACAGTCCAAAATCAAACCAGAATAGTTTAGCAAATTCTCTCTGATCTTTCACATACATTATTGTGAAGAAAACACACTGTTTAAATATGTTTATGTTTATTTACCTTTAGTGATGAGAACAAGATGACTGATAGGTTTCAAAGATGTGAAGTATTTGGGTGACATTTCCTACAGTATAATGCCACACTTTAAACCAGGACAAAACTGAGACCCTTTATTGTACTTTAGAACACCATTTTAATATGAAAAGGATATTTTAAACACTTTTTGCAGTTCTGTTAAGAAATCTGGAAGAAAAGAAAGGTGTCACTCTCCTTTGTGAAAGGTCAAAAGGCATGTTTCCATGTTGAGTCAAAAACAAACTCAGCCCTTACTACTAGGCAGTGAGATTTTTTCCTTCAACAGAGATAGACATAAATACATAGCAAGTATCTCATGGTAAGATAGTATCTCAGAAAGAAGCATGAAAGAAAAGGTGTAGGGGTAGAAGAAGCATCAGAAAGTACATGTAAACCTGGAATTACTTCTGCTGACTGAGTTGCTGCTCATATTATGCAGACTGACAAGCGACATTTCCATTTTCCAGTGTCTATATCCATTTATCATTTTCACTCAGCACTCCACCATAAATCTAAAGAGCATCAGAAACCAAAAGGCAAACATAAGAAGAGATGGACAACTTCACTCTGTTTTATAGCAATAAAAGGGCATTTGTAGCCTTTCCTTCTGTGTTTTGATTTTACACTTTGTCATATATTAAGCCACATAGTTCAACCCAAAGAAACTGATCTTGGCCTTCATTATTACAAACGTCATGCGTAAGAGGTGCAAGAATTGAATTGATAACCACGTAGAAAGGTAGTTTGTACATACCTGCAGAGGGGTTGAGAAAGTTGTCTATCCCAGCTCTTTGCTCTTTGTTTCCTGTTTCAGAAATTTTCAGCCCAGCTTGCACTGATACCTACTTCAGAAAGTGGAATGCTAATTAAGGGAGCTCTTTCCTTCTCCCTGATATCTACCCAATGCAACATGTGTTCCCAGTAATTTGAACATCACCGCTTACCAACACAGTGTGAGTCAAGGAATGTGATTTGTCTTTCCTTAGGGACCAGTAAGATTCCCCAGATTGAACAGAATTACAGTCAGACTGATAACATCTACTCTATTCTGTCTGTTTTAAATAATTTCCCACTCAAATTCTACTCTCTATGGGGGAAGGAGTCATACACTGATTAATTCACTGCTAGAGCTTCACAGTCACTTTAAAATGTTCTCCAACTCTAAGATTTGATGGAACAGGGACTCTCAAACTGTTTANAATCTTAAGGAAAGTAAGTCATGCAAAAGGATATTCTCATACCAATTTGTTGCTTGGATAGCTTTCTCCACTACAGCTTTCACTGTTATACGTGTGAACACCAGTTCATGTTCCTTCAAGGACTATCTGGTTCCTGAAGTTTTTGTCATGGCTGTCCTTTAGATTGTAACGCTAGACTGCAGCTCTCCAAGTGCACATATCANTGGAGTTTGAAGTTTTTTGGAGTTATGGCATTTTGTCTTCCTAGGTAACAGTTACGTGTGGTGGAGCCCTGCTTCCCTGGAGATGGCTGAAAACCTTGCCTGACAATGGGAATTAGTGAATGAATTCCTTGTGTTGCTTCACTTCCATGAGTAGCTTTTGCTTTATTTATTAGACTGTTTTTATCTCAACTCACATGTTTTTTATCACTTTTTCTCTTCCGAGTGAGCGAGCAGCTGCATGGTTCTAGTTGCTGGCTGGCATTAAACCACATTACAAGCATAAATTAACAAAAGGGGAATCCAAAGACATGTCTGAAGTCCAAATATCCCCTTACTGTCCAGTCAACCTCTCTTAATTTTATTTTTTTATATATATATATTTATATACACACATATATATATATTAATCTTAAGGAAAGTAAGTCATGCAAAAGGATATTCTCATACCAATTTGTTGCTTGGATAGCTTTCTCCACTACAGCTTTCACTGTTATACGTGTGAACACCAGTTCATGTTCCTTCAAGGACTATCTGGTTCCTGAAGTTTTTGTCATGGCTGTCCTTTAGATTGTAACGCTAGACTGCAGCTCTCCAAGTGCACATATCACCTCTTTATACCTACTTGTACAGCACCTGGTACGGATAAGATTCCATTCACGGAAGGTGCACTTTCATTTTTGAAACTATGCAGTATATTCATCAAATTTATACTTTTAAAATAAAACATTCCCTGCAGTATGGAAAGTAAATTCCATATTTTTAGGCCTAATAAGTTACATATGTCATTCAATGCCAACATGTCACTCTTAGAGTTTATCCTTTTATTAATGTCCCAGATCTTTCTTCCATCTTCAATTTGCGTTCAATTTTATTCTACTTTCCAAGGTTGGAATGTTCTCATCACAGCCTAGATTAAAGGGACATGCTTAAAAATACCCGGGTGCATTGTATTGTTGCTCTCTTGAAAACCTTTGTCAATTTAACACTTAAAGTTTGTGGCTCTTTTTTTCACAATTTTGTGATAATGTTAAATGAAGTTACAGGTCCTAGAAGAGAAAAGGAAAGAGGAGCAATCCATGTGTGGTCCACTTGACGTGTGGTCAAGTGGAAGTGTTGGTTTTGTAGATGGCACTATGAACCAGTGCTTCCACAGGACATTTGAAGTTACAGTGTCACATCCGAGACCGTCCTTCAGAAGAGGTGCATAGCTGAGGTCCTGACCACTTCGTGGTGATCAACAGTCTCAAGCACTCGCTGCAAGAAGGAAGTTGTTTATATGAGTGAGTTGTCCAAAGCGAATCAGCCGATATCCGCTGGCAGACATCCAAGGGAATCCAAGCCTCTTGCTCATCTTTTATTGGGTGAACCATAATCTCTCACACATTTTTCCTGGAGCTGAATCTGACAAGAATGACATATAGCTTATATCCCTTTTGCTCACTTTTTACATTCTGCAGATACTAAGAAAGGAGGATTTATAAAAATACTGATATAGAAATAAAACCAGGTGGTACAAAAAATAAGTTTTCTTTATCTGGTACTTTCTAGTCACAGTGGCTGCTATATCCGGAATGGAGACTTACAGTTATATTGTATTCCCTTGGAGAAGATCAAGAAGTGAGCTTTTGCAGAAAAAAATGGTTTCTGATTTCTTTGAGAGAACTGCTTTTAGATTCTTTATGACAAGGAAAGATCTGTAGGGAATATCAAAGGTTACTGGGGCATCTGTCTGAAATAGTTTTGTCAGTTGATTTGGGAAAAAAGACAAGAAAGTCTGCGTGGTATGAAAAAACTAAGATCGCTGGGGAACGTCACCCATTCCTTTGCTGCTTATTTTTCCATGTGGGTTTTAGAAGTTATTTATTTATTTAGCAGCTTGCCCAAGCAAGGCTCAAGCATGGGAGAAGCATGCCTGTTTAGTAAAAGAAGCTGGTAGCTGGTATTCGCTCAAGATTTAGAAGCAAAGTGATACCTCTGCAAGAAGTTAACCTGGCATACACCAACAAAGCAGATATTTGATGACCAAGGTTGCCAGTGGGAAGGTGCAAGGATGTCATTTGGCCAGATCTTTCCTTTCACAAAGCGAGTGTTGGCAGTTGTGTGCAAATCAAGGACGTTAGAACTGTTGGTCTTGCACAGGTAAGTGAAGAAAAGCAAACGTCATATCAAACCCAGCCTGAGCTCCTCCTGGCTTGCGTTTACTAAAGGAGGAGTGAAGGCAGATTTAGGAAAAAGTCAAAAACATATTCACACTGATTTCACTGAAAAGTGTCAGAGATTGAAAACTGAAAACTGCTGCTGCTCCTCCTCGGAAAGACCAAGCTTTAAACAAATTGATACTTCAACCAGTCTCCAAGTACTGGATCTTAATCAGCTACTTAAAACACACAGTGGCTCTAAACACAGTGAACTAAAGGTACCAAAACTAAAGAATTTTCTGAATTCTTGGCATTTTACAGCTGTAGAATTTTCAGGGCATGCCATGTATTCTCCACAGGGTCCTTCACACTGAGGAAAATCCCCAGGAGATGGCAGAGGAAGTGATTGCACCTGGCTAGGACCAGCAGAAAAGGGCCAGTGAATGTTGGGGACTGCCTATTTAAGAGGTTTTTCCTTAGGCAAAAAAGGCCATGGTTCAGGGTATAATTCCTTGGGTGGGCTTGTCACTAATTATTCACTAACTAGCTGACCATTCTGGTAGGGACCTGGTCACTCGATGAGGCAAATTAAAGGAATTGTCAACAAAGGGTAGCTTGCAGGAGCTCAAGTCATCAAGGAAGCCGGAGCAGGAAAGATCTGAGGGATCCGCTTTTGGAGAAATGAGGTCATTTTCACTGCGGAAACAGCTTAGGAGGGAGGAGATGGGTTGCAGGAGACATGAGTGTGACTTGAAGGAGAAGTCACGTGCGAAATGCACCATATTCCCTGGAGGACTTATAAATGCAGAGGGAAATGAGGTATTGAGTTGTCCACAGGTGTTTTATAGCTGAATCTTGATCTGTACATCTCTGAGTTGAATGTTTGTGGTTTGTTTTGTTTTTTTTTTTTTGAAAGATTTTACAAAGCCTGGGCATTGTTTGTTCTTACATGGCTGTCCCTGGAGAGAAAAATGTAAATTCAGACTGTTCATGGTGGAACCTCTTGGAAAAAATTGTATTTAAGCAGCTAGCAATGTGAAGAGACGGCTTCAGTACAGGTGGTCTTGGGGCTGCTGGGCCGCAAATCCCTATCTCATGAGGAGGAGAGATGCAAAGAGCCTATTCTGGGCAGAGAAGCCAAAAGGAGCAAATAAGCCACAGTCTAATCTAATGAGGAAGAGCTAAAGAAAATATGGGTCCAGTCTGCTGTGACCCAAATGCAGCAGCTCAGGAAGCTTTCCCCAGGCACTTTTTAAAGAACAAAAATCCCCATCTAATTTTTCAACACCAGTAAGTAAATGTTCCTAATGAATTTGCCCCTTATCTCAGTTAGCAATTTTGTAAAGCAACTCATATAATCCATTACTTCTAAGACATTTTTAGCTGGCTGATCATCTGCGATGTGTGCCAATGGATTTTTGGACTGTGTGGTTGACTGTGTAGGTCAGGTGATGCCACCCGCACTCTCTGCGTGACACAATGGCAGGAGAATGGTGGCTAATGGATACAAAAAGCAAATATTGTTGCTCAAGCATGGATTTTCTGGTTTTCTTATGACATACAAGGGACATATGCAGATATATTCTTTTAAAGTATGCTGTAGAAATTTATTATTCATTTTTCATGGAAGGGTATAAAGACATAAAAACTAGGACATATATTTCTTAGTCTGCAGAACTACAGTACTGCCCCCCCCCCAATTTTTGTTCTATTCAATGCATCTTTAGATTAAATAAAAATATGACAACTTCCACCCTAGGTCAGATCAAAGATACATCTGGTCCCACTAAAGTGGTGGAAATAGCAATATGCATCCAGCGACCCTTATAGACTCTTCTTGCTTTCAGTAGAAGCCAGCAGTTTCTCTTCTGGAGGACAAGTGATAAACAAAAGTATTGTCTTTGGTGTTAATGAGATTTTTTCACTAAATGCTTTCATTTTGGAGAAAGAAAAGCAATGCTGAAGGCAAATATCTCTTTATTTGGAATTACTTTGACTTTTATGTAGCTCTGCCTTTGTCTGTACTTAGGAAATTACCAGGTGAGAAGAGCCAGACAGCCCATAAACAGAGAGATCGATATTCTAGAATTACAAGACAAGCAAAATAAAACCTAGAACTTTCTGTTCTGTTTTCCTCTTAGAAGCTTTCTTATAAATTTTAGGTGTCAGTGATTGGGTTTTTTTCATGAGCTCTATTCTACAGGTCACTAAATGTCCAGTTTGGAAGGTAAAGGAAATGCCCAAGAATCTTTTTTTTTATTTTTTGTTTTTGCTTCCAAAGAGAGTAATACAGCTATACAAACAACACACTTCATTTGACTATGATGGAAAGAGTCTGAAAATTTTCTTCTACAAAACTTGCAGTGCCTGAAATAAAATAACATCTTAATTCAGGCCAGCCAAATCTTCACAAGCAATCTTGTTTACAGCAGACGCACATTCACCTGGTTTTGATAACCAGCCCCAGTGTACATCACAGTTCTAGGGTACACATTACAGGCTGCTTCTAACTAATTAATTCATTACAGATTCTTTTTAGCTTCTCATTGAGAAGACCTTGGCTGAGTCAGAAATGTGAACAACCCTAGAAAATGCTTTTAAAAGAGAGAGGGAACCAGTGTTTCACGTGTTGATATTAACTCTCTAGTAAAAAATTATTTTCCATAGAAGTAAAAGGGCAAGGAAATCAAATGTTGGCTGGCACTCAGCAGAAATATATTCCTGTTGAACCTCTTTTAATAGCTGGTCATTAGGAGAAAAAATTTGCACCCACAGCTGAAATCTGCTGCATTTGTGTCCTATGATCCAGAAATCTGGTCTGCATTCTCTTTGTTTCATTTTTCCTAAAACACAGTCCAGCATCCTAAACTTCAGAGCTCTCTTGCATTATGCAATCAAATTATACAATTCCAGCGTTTTTAAGCAAAAAGCACACAGCACAAATGGATCGGCTGCCAGGCTTTGCTGTGACCTGCCTTAGCAGTTCTATGCGAAGGTGTTTATAAGATGTACCAGTGTGGTTATTATATTTTAATGCATGAATGCTTGAATTCCGTGTGCCATTGGCCACCATTTGTTCACTCATGTGTCCTTCCATTTTCACCTCTGGAGTAGTTGCCGGTCTCTCAAAGAAAAAAACACAAAAATGAAAGAAGACATTTCAAACCCAAGCTAAAATAACTATGGGTCAAATTTTTTTAATTCACAGCACTAAACTAACATTTTACTCCCCAGAGCTACACAGATGCACATAAGAGGAGAATTTAGTGTTGGTTTTGCAATTTTTTTACCAGTACTTAAGGATTTATGATCACTAATAATTGTATTAAATGAGAAGATACTTACTATTTTGTAGGGATTTAAGTAAAATTTAATATTGTTGCTGAAAAGTTGTCTATATATGAACTAAATGCTGTTAAAGAAACACACCTGGCCCCCACTCCATCACATCTATACATCTCAGGTCTTTTAATACAACATTCCTTCGGGGTGGGGAAACATTGCCAGATCTGTTTTACAGCAGGAATCAGGTGTTAAACCAGGAATCTCAATTCCAGCTGCATGAAAGGGCTTCAATAGTATCTCTGGACGCATGGCTCAGTGTTACAAACCTGGACTAGCCTGAGACTCCTCTGCAGCAGATGAGGAGAGGAAAGCACCTGGAACAAGGGTGTCGATAGTCCTTGTTTTCTTTGCAAATGCTAAGGTCTGATCTGAAACAGATTTAAGTCGGTTGCCTCTCTACCAGGGAGCTTGAGATGCACCCTCCGAAACAGGCTTCTGCTCCCGAGTTGTCGCCTTTCTGCTGGGTACCTAACACTGCCTCACTCCTTGTTTTTAAGCTGAAGGTGATTGCAAAGGCTGGTGGTCAGACATAAATGTAAGCCCTCCTCAACCTGGATGAGTTTGGACTGACCCCCCTTCTTGACAAGGGGGTACCCAAACCCCTGGGATGGCATCGGGGCTGCCAAACAGTCCCTTCTGACTCCTCTTGGGGACTCTCTCCTCACAATTCTGAGAGCAGATTTGAAGAATAAGAAAGAAAATTAACAAAAGGGAGCCTTTGTAGCCCAGTCATGAGGGCAGAGGGCATGGATAGCAACCTGGATTTTGAGGCCTTTTTCTTGAGATATTTATCTGGTTTTGCCTTGAACTATCAGCAAGAGAAATACAAAATTGAATGTTGGGAACACTCTAGCATAAAGGTCTGTATCTAGAAGCAAGAAATGCAGTCTTTGCGGTTCCTGAAACATAAGGGATGAGGGATCAAAGTGGACAAGCTGGAGAGCAGCGAGGTCTCGCTGGGATGGCAGCAGCAGCGCAAGGAAGCAGGCAGCAGTTGCCGCTCAGCTCATTCCTGCTGACAGGAATTGCTACTGGAATAATTTGCTCAACTCAAGGATCTGACAAAAAATCAGGGATTTTTAAAAAAGACTAATTAAATTAATTTGAGGGCTAGGGAAAATACCTCATAAGGTTTACAGCACTCGTTGTGGTTCCCGTGTCAAAGGGGTGGCTGGAGGGTGACCTGACTGCAGAGATGTGCAGTACCACATACCTTCACTTTACAGAGAAAAAAATGAGTTGCAGCCGCTAGAAAGGTTCAACAAGGGTTCAACAAGGGCAAGTGTAGANCAATTATAGGAACAAAGATGGTTAACCCACAGAACAAATGACCAAGGAAAATGATATGTTCTCTTCCCCTTTGCGGTTTCACATGAAGACTGCCTGACTTTTTGTAACATGATCTGTGGGAAAACAGAAGTCCTTCTGTGATCAAACACAAACTGCTGGGTGCCAAGCGGCGGGGGGTGATGGGTCCTGCAGTATGCAGAAGATCAGACTAGGTAGGTATCGGCAATACTTAACAAACAGCAACTGATGCTAAATGTATATGTTACAAAATATATGTGAGAAGATAATCACCCGTTGCTTCCTGCGTGAGCAAAGAGAATGCAGCATTGTCCCTGCTGTTGTAGTCAGGCTTTCTCCGTACAAAAAACAGGGCATTGTGGTCTCACCCGTCCCTTCCCCTGACCGGGAGGTGGGATGCAATCTGAGCAGATGCCAATGTCCAGCAATCTGGAAACTTAAACATAGACACTGAAACTATGAATGTCCACAACGCAGTAGATTTTCAGGAGATCTCAGGAGGCCTGGCCCTGATTATCTTCATGTTTAAACGTGCCTCTTTGCAAACAAGAAGAGGGGAAACCAAGCAGGTATCTACGCAGGGAATGAGGGCTCCTGTGGAATATTAAGTTCTACATATGCTTGTTTACCTCTCGTGTGGAAATGTCCTTTCTGTGGGATGTGTTACAGTAAGTCAGTTGGGATACCTGTTGGTTAATCCGAGTAGATGGGCTGGTGACAGCACTAGCAGGGAGAGGTGGTGCCCAAAAAAGGTGACATGGTCTGGTGGCTGCAGTCCTCCCCTATCCCAGTCCTCCTTCTTGATAAGGGTTGTGGTGTCACAGAAAATGATGCCCCTGGCTCTTGGGGTTGAGGAGGAGGAAGGTTGTGCAGGCCCAAGATTATACCACAATGACTCTGGCAGCACACACCATCTGCCCAGCAATCTGAGGGACACAGGGATTCCATCCTTGTAGGTACAGGCATAGGGTGCTACGCAGCTTTCAAAGCTTTATTACCCATGTTCACAGTGACATCAAAAGTGATGGCAGAAAAAAGTTTAAAAAAAAAGACAGAAAAGGAAGATCCCCCACGGGTGTCTTCACAGCAAGAGCAGGAGAAAGGGGCAGCTGAGGAGATGGCTAGCCATGGCTGCTGTGTGTGAAACCTAAGTTTTCCTCTGAGTATTCATAACATTATCTTTGGTTCCTGTGAACTAAAAGCAATCAGTACATGCGGCAGTTGTTAAAATACAATGCAAGTTATCCATATGGGATATGCTGGCTTCTACCACTGATGTCTGTTGCTTCTTAGTAAGCAGGAAGGAATAACTCATCATTACAATATTTACACCCATTTTACAGGCTGTCTTAATGCTGGTTCCCAGAGCCATAAAAAATCCTCAGGCTCTCAAGACAAAATTTCATATCATTGCTCTAATTTGCCTTGTTGAGAAATATAATGATGTGTCAACACACTAACACAAATGTAATGCCTGCATTGCATACAAGATAGCTACTTAATGCCACTATCCACAGGGGTTTGTGCGTAGTTTGAAGAGATAACTTTGCATCCACGTTGGCAGCTGTAGTTAAAATTACGTACATGCTTAGTCTCAGGGGCACATTTTCATCCCACGCTGTACTAGATTAATGCAGGTAATACAGACAAGACTATGACAGATAAAATCTACAGCACATACAGTCAGCTCGCAAAAAAAATGAAGATATTTTTTCTTGTTGCTCAGGAAAGAAACTAATACAGCCGGCTGATACTGGCCTCATCCTGTGCAGGTTGTGCTTTGCCTGGGCACTGTGCTGTGGTGGCCACAGTGTCACCTCCTGCCAGGAGGACACTGGGAGGACAGGGAAGCTGTCAGCCAGCTCGGGAGGGTCTCTCGGGGAGAACGGTCCATTGCACTTCAGCGCACGTGCAGGACTTCATCTCATCCAGTGAAGCACACACAGAAGAAAAGCAAAACAAGGAATTTGTTCACTGTTTCCCGTCATCAAGCAGATGTGCAACCATCTCCAGGAAAGCAAGGCTCCATCACGTGTAACAGTTACTTGAGAAGACAAACACTAGAACTCCAATCATCCTCCCGGCCCCCTTCCTTCTTATTCCTCCAGCTTTATATGATGAGCATGATGTCTCATGGTATGGAATACCCTTTTGGTCAGTTGGGGTCAGCTGTCCCAGCTGTGTCTCCCTTAACTTCTTGTGTCCGCCCAGACTGCTCACTGGTGGGGTGGGGTGAGAAGCAGAAAAGACCAAGAGAGCTCAGCAACAACCAAAACCACCNGTTTCCCGTCATCAAGCAGATGTGCAACCATCTCCAGGAAAGCAAGGCTCCATCACGTGTAACAGTTACTTGAGAAGACAAACACTAGAACTCCAATCATCCTCCCGGCCCCCTTCCTTCTTATTCCTCCAGCTTTATATGATGAGCATGATGTCTCATGGTATGGAATACCCTTTTGGTCAGTTGGGGTCAGCTGTCCCAGCTGTGTCTCCCTTAACTTCTTGTGTCCGCCCAGACTGCTCACTGGTGGGGTGGGGTGAGAAGCAGAAAAGACCAAGAGAGCTCAGCAACAACCAAAACCACCAGTGCACCACCAACACTATTTTCATCCCAAATACAAAACATAGCGCTATACCAGCTGTTACTAAAAAAGTTAACTCTGTCCCNGACAAACACTAGAACTCCAATCATCCTCCCGGCCCCCTTCCTTCTTATTCCTCCAGCTTTATATGATGAGCATGATGTCTCATGGTATGGAATACCCTTTTGGTCAGTTGGGGTCAGCTGTCCCAGCTGTGTCTCCCTCAACTTCTTGTGTCCCCCCAGCCTGCTTACTGGTGGGGTGGTGTGAGAAGCAGAAAAGACCAAGAGAGCTCAGCAACAACCAAAACCACCAGTGCACCACCAACACTATTTTCATCCCAAATACAAAACATAGCGCTATACCAGCTGTTACTAAAAAAGTTAACTCTGTCCCAACTGAGACCAGAACACTGGGGTGAATTTCAAAGTCCTAAGCTCTTCATAGCAGCCTCCACGTGCTCAGCCACAGCTTGGGCTGTTCAGTCCTCTCTGAGTATTGGTTTTTTGGCCTTAGAATATTTCTAGTCTGCACAAACATGTTATCCAGCAACTGTTCAATACAGTGCGCTTTTATTCTTACTTACAAATGAATTTTATAACAAATTATGGAAATATTTAAATTACAGGAATGAACTTTGTGTAATTGCAAATGCCTTCCTTTGCATTTTTTTTTCGCTGTTTTTCAGGTATTTTCCTCACCCTGTCTTTTATCAATACAAGTGTTTCACATCTGGGCCTCGGCAAGTTTGTGGGCTATGCTAGTACAGTAAGGAATATTTTTTTCCCCTCAAACTGAAAGCAGGCAGGAAAGAAAATACTGCCAACAACTATGGACCCCCCAAGGAGGTGTAAGTGCCATTTTGCCTGGAGAAATTTATTGAGAAGCAATGGCAATGCCTAAATATAATTTTATTTGTATCGTTGCTCATTTGAATAACATCAGTGTAAACATCTCCTTTACGTGAGCTTTTTTCTCCCTGCTCAGAGATAGATGGGGGGTCTGGCAGAGGTGGGAGGGAGCACAGTGTTGCGTTACACCGTGCGACATTCAGGCACACCAAGGGACCTTTCTCCCTCAGCACAGTATGTAGCAAAAAATACCGCTATAATCATCATAGGGGAGTGAATAAGACAGAGCTGCCTTCACCACATCTTGGAAATCTGCATCCCCCACAATGGGCTAGTGGGCATCTCACAGCACAAACAGTTCAAATCACATTTTTCAGCCTCGGTGTGAGTGTGCCATGCGGAGCGTTTTCCTGAGGAGACTGCTGGTGCTGAGCATACAGCAGGAGAGCATTTTCAGGCACAATGCTGGGCTGCTGCAGCATGTCTGATGCTTACGTCCACCAAAGGCTTTCCAGGTTCACTTAAGAAGCAAATGGATTTGCAGTAGTCTCCTTCTCCCTCTGAACCCGTCATCTTCGGCTATGCCCCTGAAGTTTCACACCACCACTACCCCTTTTCTGTTTAATCCCATGGCACACAGCATCTCTTTGTTCCTAGAAAGGTTGTTACCAGGCAGGGGGCAAAACCCAACACAGCTGCACTCATTCTTCACCGCTGTCAACAGCAGCAATCATCTCCCACTGTTCTCTTTTCAATTTTTCCTTTCCCAGATGCAAAAGGAGCCCAGTCCTGCAAGGCAGCGAGAGTGCCCCTAGAGGGCTTGAGCACTTCCATTACTCATCCAGATCATATAGACAGATTTTTTATATTTCACTAAACAGAAAAAGCCACTTGCTGTGGTTCGGCTGGGAGGATTCTCTCTGCTACTGTTGAAAATAACATGTTCAAACAAGGGCTTTCTCCCATATAACCAGATTCTTACGATCTCACCTTGTAAAGAAATCATAACCCTTTGTTACAATGACTGGTCTCCTGCCCTGGTTGCTATAACAATGTACATATTGTACTCAATAATAAGAAAAAGCACCCTTTAATAAACTTCAGAGGAGTAAAAGGTGCCTACGCTGTTCAAGGAGGAAAAGGCATGGCACAGACTCCTGCTCGGAGCAGTCACTTTACTGCAGCATCTGTTTGACTTGGGAAATTCAGGGCATGAACTGGAAAAAATTAGACGGTTTAGGAATTTGCCAAAGAAGATGCTTTTTGGAGGAAAGGCTGCTTTTGTGTTGTGTAAATAATCATTAACTCTCAGCACAGTAATTGAGAGATCAATAGTGCCATAGAAATGAGCAATGGATAGCCTTCATTCTGCAGCCTGTTAAATGCTCTTAAGGTGTGTCCACACCAGTGCTTCAGTTCAGATCAAGAATGCACATTGCAGCCATCCCTTTTCCTGCACTTTGGTTTACATCATGAAGTGGATCTCAGTGGATGCAAAGCAGATCCTTTCAAATGAAGGTTAGCTGAAGGATTCACCATGGGCCATGCCTGTCCTTCCTCACCATTCCCAGCACCAAAAGGACCAAAACTGGCTTCTGAAAGTGCCACCAGAGCTGCCATAATGTCCTTAGCCTGCAAAGGGGAGCGGGAAAGATCAGCCAATGATGAGACAACAGATGCTCTCTCCCACCTCTCACTCCAAGAAGAGGAGGAGAAGGGATTAAGAGATTTACAAGTTTAGAAAGAACTAAAAAACTTTAATGAAGTATTAATAATAAAATAAAAAGAAAATAATGAAATAGATACAATATATACCAAACCATATCAAGCTTCCAGGATGACATCACCAGCAGGCACTGGCAAAGTCCCAGACTGGACTCAGAGATGGATGGAAACTTGATTCCAGATCTGGAGTCGGGAACCCACAGATCAGGATTAAAGGCAAATGAACAGATGGGGTCCTCCTCGGAAGCTGGCCATTGAAGAAAGAGGGATGACCTTTTGATCCCTCAGCTTTTATACTGAGCATGGGGCAGATGGGATGGAATACCCCTTTGGTCAGTTTGGGGTCACTTGTCCTGTCTGCTCCTCCCCACAGGTGGGACCCCTCTACACTTTTCCATTTCTGACCCTCCAACAGGGCAAATAATGAAGTTATCTGACATTCATCTTTATAGCAATAAGTATAAGCAAAAACATCTTTGCATGCTATTCCTTGGCATTAACTATAAACATTGGTCTTATCACTCTGAGAATGAACGCTTTTCTGCACAATATGCTGTTAATTTCAGAGAGTTAGAAGAGTCCTAGCTAAAAAGTAAAATGACGAACTCAAAGCTGGTTCTGTTCCACCTCAAACCAGGACACCTGTCCAGTGTATCCTGTCTGTACCAGGAGGAGGCAAGTCCCACCTTTCTCTGTCCTTGGACTATAAGAAGGCCATCAGAAGTACTCAGCATGGATTCACCAAGGGGAAATCATGCCTGACTAATCTGATCGCCTTCTATGATGGTGTGACTGGATGGATGGATGAGGGGAGGGCGGTCGATGTGGTCTACCTTGACTTCAGCAAGGCGTTTGACACGGTCTCCCACAGCATCCTCCTAGGGAAGCTTAGGAAGAGTGGGTTAGATGAATGGACAGTGAGGTGGATAGAAAACTGGTTGAAGGACAGAGCCCAGAGGGTTGTGATTAGGGGCGTGGAGTCTAGCTGGAGGTCAGTGATGAGCGGTGTTCCCCAGGGGTCAGTACTGGGCCCAGTGCTCTTCAATATATTCATCAATGACCTGGATGAGGGGATAGAGTGCACCCTCAGCAAGTTTGCTGACGACACAAAGCTGGGAGGGGTGGCTGACACCCCGGAAGGCTGTGCCGCCATCCAGAGAGACCTGGACAGGCTGGAGAGCTGGGCGGAGAGGAACCTCATGAAATTCAATAAGGGCAAGTGTAGGGTGCTGCACCTGGGGAGGAATAACCCCCTGCACCAGTACAGGTTGGGAGCTGACCTGCTGGAGAGCAGCTCTGAGGAAAGGGACCTGGGAGTCCTGGTGGACAACAGGATGACCATGAGCCAGCAATGTGCCCTTGTGGCCAAGAAGGCCAATGGCATCCTGGGGTGCATCAAGAAGAGTGTGGCCAGCAGGTCGAGGGAGGTCATCCTCCCCCTCTACTCTGCCTTGGTGAGGCCCCACCTGGAGTACTGTGTCCAGTTCTGGGCTCCCCAGCTCAAGAGGGACAAGGAATTGCTGGAGAGGGTGCAGCATAGGGCTACTAAGATGATTAGGGGACTGAAACACCTCTCCTATGAAGATAGACTAAGGGAATTAGGTCTCTTTAGCCTGGAAAAGAGGCGTCTGAGGGGGGACCTAATTAACACTTATAAATACTTGAAGGGTGGGTGTCAGGAGGATGGGGCCAGGCTCTTTTTGGTGGTGCCCAGTGATAGGACAAGGGGTAATGGGCACAAACTTGAGCATAGGAAGTTCCACCTAAACATGAGGAGGAACTTCTTTACCTTGAGGGTGGCAGAGCACTGGAACAAGCTGCCCAGGGAGGTGGTGGAGTCTCCGTCTCTGGAGACATTCAAAACCCGTCTGGATGGGTTCCTGTGCAACCTGCTCTAAGGTGGCCCTGCTCTGGCAGGGGGGTTGGACTAGATGATCTACTAAGGTCCCTTCCAACCCTAGGATTCTATGATTCTATAGGAGAAACCTATGGATTGGATCACATATGGACACCTAAAACCAGGCTAGATAATTTCTATCTTTTATGGTCAGACATGTTCAAAGACCAGAGGGCAACCTAACTTGCCTTTATAGTTAGCCGCACCTACAAACAAAACATGTCTCTCTGGCAAAGAAAGCAGGGTCTGATAAATGGGGACAACCACGGCCACAGGGCCAATGCAGCCAAAGGTGCTCAGGGCCCCTGAAAACCTGGGGCTTCCTGCATCACAAGACGAGTAATGCCTGTAGTAACCCCAGTTCTGACTCAGGTGGTGTCTAGGAGGGGGTATGAGGTACCCTGACTGCAGGCTGATAGTAACTATGTGAGCAGGAGGTTTCTAGCAGGAGCAGGCTTTAATGCATTGCACACAAGTTGTGTTGAGTACAAGGGGCAGATTGACTCCCAGCAGTCTTGAAAAGTATGCATTTATGGTGAAGGTAAGTTATCACTAAAGCCATTAGCTGGGGTCTGTCTGCCTCAAGTCATTAAATGAAACAGGCTTGATTTAAAAAAAAAAAAACCAGCACTGTAGTGCAGCAGAAACTCTGGGCTACTGGGCAGAATGGCAGTTTGTGTTGGGAAAGTGACTGCCTTTTCAGCTTCTCAGTCAATGCGTCCTGAGAACACTCCCTTATTGTTCTGTGTTTGTTAGGACAAATGTTTAAATAGCAGAAAGTGAAGAGGGTTTAATTTAAAGAAAGCTGTGAGCATCTGCCACAAACCCTCCCAGCAGTGCAGCACCACTCAGAAATGGCACACTTACACTTGGATGTACTGGATCAATTTTCTCCCCTTTCCAAACATTTTCCTTTCACGTGTGGCTGCTGGTATGGGCTCACCTGCCCGCGCTCCAGATTGCACTCCTATGGGTGTCTCAGGCTTCCATCCCCACGGAAGGACCACGCAGTGATGGAGGCTTGGGCAGCTGGAGGGGCTGCCGCCAGTGAGGCTGCCTGCACGAGGACAGGGCAGAGCATCTCTACTGCCACAGCTAGCCTTCACACACTCAAGAGTATCAGACATTATTTTTCACCTAATGCAACAGGCTGTCACATATTATCTCAAGGTCACCCGTGTCCCATTCCACCTGATTCTTCTCATCAGAGGAAAGCGCCGAGGAATTCTGCTGTGATTAATAACTGTATCTATCCCCCTGGGCTTATTTTTTTCCCTCCATTTTTAATTTTATGTTCTGCTTACCAGCTGCTCTTGTTCATTAAAAAAACAAACCCTCTCCAGTTCTTATTAGTACCATATGTCTGCTGGTTATTTGAGAAATGAATGCAAAATACATTTAAAGGATTAGTCAAATCATGATAGGCAAAAAGATTGAAAGGCAAAAAGCTAAGGAGATGCACATCAGACTGTATCTTCTTGCTGCTACATGTGGTCTCCACAGCTAAACCCAAAACAACATCCCGCCACAGTCCTCCCTCCCTGTTCCACTCGTGTCTCCACAGCCGCAATGAAATCACAGCGATGTCTCTGCCTCTCACCAATTCCCCAGCAGAGATTTTTTTTTTTCCCCTCTTTCTACGGGAATGTCACTACTGACCCGAAACCGACTTTCAAACACGATCCAAGAACTAGTGCTAATTGGAGACAGTTGTTTCTAAAACACTTGCCAAGTTTCACAGGGCTGTTGCGAACCACTCAGAAACCTGTGCACCACAAAACGCAGCCAGCTGCTGCTTTCTGCTTCCCTCCGTACAACCCTCTCACACACAGAGAGGCCCTCAGCATGTGATGTTTGAAGCACCATTTTTTTTTCTGAAATCTCTCTACAGTTCCACATCCAAACATATTTATTTAATTTAAACTGTGAACACAGATAATCAGTTTTCTTTGGGACATAATAAGAAAAAAAGGCTAACCTATTTCTTTTCTCCAAGAGCTTCTGTCATGCAACAAGCCCCGTTACAGTATTTATAAATTCAGCCCCCATCCTGACATCCTGATTGGTAAAGGAGAATATAAACAGCCCCAAATTTGGCTTGTCTTAACGCCTCTGCACTTCTTCTGAGAGTGTGACATCTCATCTGATGTGCATTACCTCCAGCAGCACACAGTCCCTTGGCAAAATGAACGTGTCCAGATTTCTTAGCCACTCTATTACCATCAGACCTAGAAGCAACAGAGCTGCTGACTGACACTTTTACAGCACTGGCATTGAAATTCATTGTTTAGTGCAGGTCTGCAAATGGCTATGTTGAAAGCAATGAAAATCTCTATATTTATATATAGATTTGTAGAGTAACTTTCATATGAAAATCTATATATTTCCTCTGACAACTGAACTTGTAATATGAACAGCATTGCCAGTGATGGTCCTTTGTTTCTTTGTTTATTGTTTTTTCATAGGGAAAAAAAAAAAAGCAAACCATTAATAGTCTGAGAAGAGACTTCCTGCCCAGAGGATACAGGGAACAGGAACGGCTGTAAGTGGATCTTCCACGGCAGAAAATCTTGTTTGGAATAGTAACAAAATCTTTCAGTTTCTCCTGAGAGGCTGAGCATATGCTGGAGGTGGGTTATTTTCATTTTCCCCTGAAGCACACCTGGAAAAACTGAAGCACATGAGTCACTAAAGATAATGCATGAAAATGTTGAAAAGGAAGGAAAAAATCCAGCTCTTCTGATCATGCACTCAGCATGCTGCACAGAGCAATTCTTACAATCCATTACAGGAAATTTAGGTAGTAGATGGATTGCAATAGTTTAGGGGACCAGGCAAAAACACTAAGGTAGAAATAGCTTGCAGTGGGTGCAGCATGATTTTTAAGGTGTTTATACTGGGCACTGCGGGGAAATACATTATAATATTTGGATTTAATGGTTTATAGCATCAAATATTCCTAAGATTCATGAAAAAAATATTTAATAGCTGGCTTGGTTGATATCAGGCAAAGCTCCAGGGAAAGCGGAATTTAATTGTATTCAAAATACTTCAGACTATGAAGTTAATTTCTGAAGACCATTATTTTTTTCTATATTGTTCCTATTACTCTCAGCAAGGTTTCACTACCCCTGCTTCACCCCAAGGATGTGAGCAGAGACCTTTGTCTCCTGCAGCTGGCAATGGATGCAGGAGCCATGTGGACATATGGCTGTGACTGGGCTCCCCAGGTTTGCCTGGAGCAGGTCCAGAGGAGCAGCTAGAACCCCAGGGCCATGCTGCATGTTCAACCACCGGCCCCAGCTCCTGCCTCCCTCCTGGTCCTGGGGCTCCCAGTGTGTCCTGCGCAACCAAACTCACATGAACATCGAGCTCAGCAGTTAGAGCCCCAGCATTGCCCATGGGCCCAGCAGAGCTCTGGACTAGCTAATATTTTCACCATGGGCAGCAGGGGCATGTCTACTTTGCCTAATTACTCCCCTTGTTAAAAGGATTGTTGCTTGCAGAAGGGAGAGCAAATATGTGCGGTGATGATAGTTGGTTTTTTTTAAACAAACATATTAAGGGCTTGAGTTTTAGATATTTTAATTTGATCTATTTGGGGAAAACTGATGAATAATTTGAAGAATGTGTTGAATAACTACAGCATCAAAACCAGATGTGGTTGACTTACAGTTCTCAGTTAGTACTGAGAGATATGCCTGCCCTCTGTTACTCTCAAAAGTGCATCTGGTGGTTCCCCCATGGGCAAACTCTGATGCAAAAGAAAGTCTGAGTTTTCATTTTATTGTTTCTCAAATCAGATTTTCAGGCACAGATTCTCAAGGGTATCCAGCAGTCACTAACTCCCTTCTGGATCAGTGCAGACAGGCAGCCTGTGTTTTTGTATAGCCAAGCCTCTGCATTTTATCAGCACTCTGAGATCCCGAGGAGTTGTCATTTAAAGTGGCTTCTCCTCTCCTCTCCTCTCCTCTCCTCTCCTCTCCTCTCCTCTCCTCTCCTCTCCAATATTATTCTTCTAATAATGTTGGAAATAATATTGTTCAGCACCAAGACACTGTGCCTTCCAGGGGCTGTGCTGCTCAGGGGTGGGTTTGGGTCTTTTTTTAAACTGACCCTCTTCGCAGGTGGCAAGGGTGAGGATTTAGTGTGGATTAAGAATCTTCTGTGATTCTTAAACAATTGCAAGCATCCAAGCAAGACTGCAAGATGCTGTTATGACTCCATTTCTAGGATACTGATGGGAAAAGGACATTAGCATGTGAAACCATTCATTCTCTGTGTAACCCATGAGCGGATTGCCTTTTGACACCCACACTAATAGACCAGTTCAGCATAACACTGGCAGTTTATTTTCTGAACGTGAAGCTTGGGTCACCCAGAATCCTTGGCTGATTTTCTTAAAAAAATAACAGAAAACACAGCTTTTCTCCAGAGAATGTCAGACCATTTCAAAAGGGTTTGTTCATTATGGGCCTACAAATTTTGATATTCGTTTGTTATACTTAAATTATTACATACATCTTATTGGTGTGGAAATTAAAGCAAGCATCAAATGAATATCTGAATGCGCAGATTTATCTCTGCAGTTAATGTAAGTCCTTATCTGGATTTGGTATTGCAGAAAAAACACTGGTGTAAAGCTGGAACAAGTGTATTAGATTAGGGTGCAAGTTCATTAACACTGGGGTGAAGCTGAGAATGCAAACATAAAACCTAAAGGCCCCTGCCTTTGCCTGGCACAGAGCTTAGTGCACAGTCACAAGGCTGGGGACAACAGGCAGGGGCTGGGGAGGCACTGCAAATCGTGTGGGAACGTTTGTGGTACACCAGCATCGTCTGCGTCAGCTGCATGCTGAAACAGCGGTCCTACCTGCCTGGCTGAACTTGTGTCCTGGAGTTAGGTGGTTTATATTTTAACCTGGAATATGGTATGGTGACCTTGATTTCAGCCTTCCTCTGATTAGGCTGCCCTATTTTCTGCATCCCCCACTCAAACCGCATCTTTATGTGAGCAGGTATTTGTTAGATGAGTGTCTGAAAAAGGCATACTTGGAGCATAATTGTTATTTTTAATGGAAAATGGCAGCTCCGGCTGCAAGCCTTCTTTCTGAAAAACTGCGCCAGTCTGTCTATCGACACCTCAGTGGGGCTCATTTAATTTAATAACTAGATTTTGCATTTCTATAACTCCCGTAGGAGTCCTCAGCACAGCAACAGGCTAGGTACCTAACCAGCCTTTTTGCATGTCCCTCTGCTTGATGTGTATGTCTAAATTGAGGATTTTCAAAAAACAATCAATGACTGCTACAAGACGAAATGAATTACTAATCCTTTTGCCCATTGATCCAGAGAGCTTAAGCCCCTTAGGAATCAGCAGGTTCCCTCACCTCGCCACAGGTGTCACAGCTACGACATGATATTTTTGAGTTCTTCCCCGAGCCTAACAATCTGTGTTTGGCCAAAGTCAAAGGCTGTCTTCCAGAGAAGCGTCCATCTCTTGCTGGGCATCCTCAGCTGGGCTTCTTTCCTGACTGCCTGCTCTAATAGCTACTCATGGCAAGTTAATACTAGCACATTATTTTTCCTCACTCATATTTTCTGTCTTCATCATCCAGCTACTGGATCTCATTATACCTTCTTCTGCCCTGAGCTTAACAAGCCATTTGCTAACTGATGTGGTTTTTTTCCTGCCAGGGTTTTCAAGGTCACAATCAAATGACGTTTTGGTTTTATTTCCAACAGTCTGAACAAACCGAAGCCTTTGAAGCTCACATATTTCAGTATTTGCTCTATACATTACACCCTTTTTTGCAGTCTTTTCTGTGTCTTCAGCAGCCTTTTTCCATCCTTTATAAAGCCCATGTTAGGATATAACATGTCATTCCTCAGAAGCACCTGCAGTGACCAAAAGGAAAGCAGGAGAGTCTGGCTCAGACGCATACGTTTGGTTGTAGTCACCTGAATCGCTCCCCTGAACCATTCCCAGGCCCTCAGAGTGATCTCCCAATGCCGTGCATATAGAGATGAGATCATTGGCCCAGTCTAACTTGTTGCCCCTCTCTTGAGGCATGCAGAAAAAGCATTTTTTCTCAAAGTGTCTCAGAGGGGCTGACACGGGACCCCTGTGTCACCATAATCCTTTCTTGAGTGCCCGCTTTCTAGGCTGTAGTCCCCCATTCTGTGGGTTTGGTGAGAGACCCTGGGCCCTGCTCAGCTGTGAAGTACTCCAAAGCACCACCATCTCCCTTCCTTGTTTCTTTCATGGACAAGCCAAATGGGAATTAAATGCTGGTTGCCTGCAAATCCTCTCTGCTTCTGCAGCATCTCAGAAAAAGTTTCTTCTCAGTGGGACCTTCTGTAAAGAACTGCAAGTCATCGCTGCTGCTTGACAGCATCTACATGACATTGTCCTTCTCCATGCCCCAGCTTCCAGGAGGTAGACAAGACTCCCTGCATGGCAAATACCCACCAGGCCTGCTCCAAGCACCACAACTACCTCAGCCATGTGGGCTGACCACACTTTTGGCTTCATGACCAGCCTCAGAGGTTGGCCCTGCAGAAGAGCAAAGGAAAATGTTTATCCCTGAACAGACTCAAGTGGTCCAGACTGCTCTGAATGGCTGCCCAGCTCTTCCCACTGCTTGGTGTCACACCAGCCTAACTGCAACGTTTTTATTATCAGTGCTTTTAGACTTGCTTCAAGAAGCTGGTAGAAATGTTGTGGCGCATTGTGTGCAGTGTCAATCCGTGGAGCATCCCACCGGGCACTCCCGTTCCCTGCTGCCCCTCGCAGCCCGGCGGAGAGCAGCACTTCATCCATTTAGTGCGCACTCTCTGCACAAACACTGTTTAACCTTCACGTTGCAGACAGAATACCACAGAGCCCTGTAATACTTTATAAGGTTTTGCTATATTCATGGGGTTAACATTATTTTGAGCCAAAGTGTTAATGCAGATCTCCCTTGCTACTGTTTTCACCTGGAATAAGCAGATTCTGGATTGTGTCCAGAGAAGGGCAGTGAAGCTGGTGAGGGATCTAGAGCACAAGTCTTCTGAGGAGTGGATGAGGGAGCTGGGGTTGTTCAGCCTGGAGAAAAGGAGGCTGAGGGAAGACCTTATCACCATCTACAACTGCCTGAAAGGAGGGTGTAGAGAGATGGGGGTTGGTGTCTTCTTCCAACAGGCGATAGGACAAGAGGAAATGGCCTCAAGTTGTGCTAGGGGAGGTTTAGACTGGATATTAGGAAAATTTTTTACACTGAAAGGGTTATCAAGCATTGTAACAGGCTGTCCAGGGAAGTGGTTGAGGCACCATCCCTGGAGGGATTTAAAAGACAGGAAGACATAGTGCTTAGTGACATGGTTTAGTGGTTTTGGCAGTGTTAAGTTAATGGCTGGACTCGATGATATGAAAGGTCCCTTCCAACCTAGACTATTCTATGATTCTGGGATTCTGTGAAGGGAAGCTGGATCTTCATTCAAGGCAGAGAGGACCAACAAGCGCAGCACGGAGCAGAGCACTCTGCGTACAAATGAGAGGTAAGCAATGATGCATTTTGTAGATCTGGATGTAGAGCACAGTCTATAAAATCCTTGCTCAGTGCTTATCAAGAACCATCACGTCCAAATCAGGCATTTCCATATAATTTGCATTCCTTTAGCCTTTTTCCTCCAGTCATCTTACAGGGTTATTTCACACCAGCATCCTTCTGCCAAAGGAGCCCTGTATTGGTAGCCAGACAGTAATAGCAATCTGCAGCATGTCACCACCGATCAGAAACAGCTGCCGGATTGGGTTGATGGTTTCATGAGTTAATGCCCTGTTTGGCTTCGTGTTTCACCCTAGACACACAGCTCCATCCTGCATATGTTCCTTTTTATTATGTCTTCTTCTTGTGACTGTACGTTGGTAGCACTGGAGCTTCTTGGTGGGGTGGAGACAACAGACTCCAGGCTCCACCATTGCTCAGACACCATGTAAAGGACATGCGGATACTCAAAGATAAATAAAAAGACATTGGGTTTTTTCACCTAGTAAAATAAAATAAAGGAAAATCCAAAAAGAAATAGGGTGTTATAGAGTATATTATCTGAGAAGAGTTATTAGATCGTACTAAACCTGGCTTTTAGTAGGGACAGAATTTCCCAGTCCTCTAAATACAGACCCATGAAATGACCCTGCAGCTACCAGTGATATAAAGGTTGTTTATCGCCAATATTCAGGAGAAATTGTTGCAATACTTCCCTAGGTATTGTTTAACTGGTGAACCTGGCAGGAGCACTGCTTGCAGTGCCATGGAAATTGTCAGTGTCTGTCGAGTGCTTCATGCTATCACATAAAACAAAGCAAACCGCTTCAAGATAAGTTAGGGATTTTGAAGCATGCTCTGTTTGCACACCGTGTTAGTACATCCTTTTTCAGGATCCTCCAGCCACAGCTGAAGACACAATAGAGAGGAATCTCGCTCTGGACTGTAAAGTTAGATTCTTGCTGTTTATCTCCTGTCAATTTAAACAGCCAGCATTTATGCATTGACAAGGCAGCTCATAGGTCACAAATGTGCTCCAGCAGTCAGAGTCACTGCTGACAAATGAATCAGTGCACAATGAGACAGCTGTTGGCATTAGGGATCCAATGCTCCTCTCTTCAAAATGCCGGTGTGTGGGTGAAGGCAACAGCCTGTCAGAGTCAACGCATCACAGAGAAGCTCCTGCAGGTTAGGCTGATTTTCAGGAGTTTTCTTCTTCCCAGCAACACACTTGAATGACCTAGAATGGTTTACAGAGAAAAATAAAAAAGGAGGAAATATCCCAAACTGGGTAATTCTACATTTACCAGCAGAAAAAGCAGATAGGCAGACTGGAAGGAGAGGACCATGGAGCTCAAAGGATCTTTACCTTCCTCACATTGCTCCCACTAATTTGTAATTCACTTTAGCCAAATCACTGTGATACGTTTTTGTTTTATCTACTGTCAATAATGTCAATAAGTTCTTCAAGACAGAAACTGCCTACGCTTTTTCCAGGCAGTGTGACACGTTCTTATTCGTGTTTCTGGACATTAGTAAGTACGAAGTAATACTACTTAACTAGTTAGTTCAGTTAATGTGTTATTTTTTCAGAGCTGCCACTCTCATTGGCTCCAATGATACTTAGCACTGAAAAAATCTTCACGTGACCATTTAAAACAGAAGATCATAACAATGCTGATGGTGTCTATAAAAATCATAACCACACAGACATACAGCTGTAGGAGAAAAATTTCATCATCTTTCTTAGAGACAAGACACTAAACAAACAGAAGAGATTTGAGATATGATTAAAGGTTCCTAATCCCATTGGAAAATGCAAGTGTGAGAGCAGTAAGCAGCCAGAAACTTCTGAAACAGGGGCTTCTGTAGAAAAAAGTTGGGCATCTACTAGGCAGCATGCAACTAGTCCGCACCACATTGCATTTTGAATTGCATTCTTTGGTCTCCCAGGCAAATAATCTTGAATTTGTTGGGATCCTTCTGGAGCAGAATCTACAAAGATGAATTTAGTCATCAAACCACTGCTGAGAGTCTACTAATAAAGGGGAACATGTTGCAGTTATTAAGGAATATAATATTCCAATTCTTATTATGAATGAGAAATAAGCTATAGTTAATAATTATAAAGCTTCTGGATTACTTGTAAGGTCAAAGGAGAAAACATTTGGATTTCACTGCAACTGGTCTGCCCTAGCAAAAGCAAAGTGATGTTGGACTGCAACTGTGATATGTGTCACTCCAGTCTCAGCAGTTAGAGTCTCCAGAAAATGTCTCAATTATGCAATAGCTTGAGAACTTCACTATTGTAACCCCCATTATCCAAGACAGAATTCACACACAGATACAAAGGAGTCTGTGTTTTTTGTGAATATTCATCCATCTTGGTGAGGCAAGAGGAAGAGGATTGTCATGTATGCAGACTGCAGGTTGTTATCTGATAAATATAACTTATTTATGTGTCATTCAGATTTAGAAAAATCATAAATTTCTGTTAAAGAGAGATAAAAGCTTCTATCATAGTTGTAAAGACATAGCAAGTGTTACCTGATTCCCAGGTCGCCTGTCAAAGTCATCTAACAGCTCTGACAGGTATGACCAACCCATCTCACTCATTCACATCCATTTCACTAAGTATCAGTTTTAAAGGTCAGTCCTGAGAATTTGATGCCAGCAACTAACTAGCTTAGTGCCAGGCATGCTACTGGATGGGGAAGAAAGGGAGCAGGAGTGAAGAACAAGGGGAATCAGGTCTGGACAATTATACAAAATTTTGCCATTACAATTGTCCAGGTGATAGGCATTTTGACCATATGCAGTCTGAAAACTGCAATCCATGAATTTAAGACAATTAACTTAGTGACACTAACCCTCTGCCAAGAGAGACTCCCTTCCCTGCCCACCCCATGCCTGTGTGGATGCAGAAATTGTTCTCTGGCAAAAACAACCCTTGGGTGCTGTCTTCCAAGAGTGTGATGGACAGAAGCACTGCAAACCGAAGTTTGCGGGTGTGCCTGGAGAACCTGCAAACTTCCTCCATTGTATTTCCACTGGCGAAAGTTAGACACCTAAATGGTATCAAGGGCCTGAGTCAAAGTCATTAGCCCTTGACTGTATAAGTCATCAAAGCAGAAACTGATGTACTGCAAGGTCCATGCTGATATGTTAGGTATTACATCACCTTGCGACCCATGGCAGCTTTGCAACACATTTCTTTAGGCAAAATTCCCATTGATGTCTTGGCAAAGCACAAAAAGGATTTTCTTCCTTTCATTTATGTTCAATGGAGTCAAGAGTTAGGCTTCCTAAAAACTAAGTCAGTCATTTACTAATTAACCACAGAGGAAACACTAGAGAAAATACAGCCACAGAAATCTCCCTAGCAGGAAGAAAGAATTGTTTGCCATATCTGATACAGATGTAGGTAAGCTGTCAACACTGCGATCACTCTCCTTCTTGACGTAATAAGTATTAACATATTACCTGCCTCTGTTGTCCTTGAAGGAACAACCACTGAAGGCAAACAGGCAAACAGCAGCAGACACCTTCAAGTATCTTGCTTGTGATATAAAATTCTCTTTGCATCAAAATCAAATGCAGTTGCAAAATAACCATTAAAATTGCCTCAGTCTCACTGACAGGGCAAATAAACGCACAAGGGTGAAATACTCATAGAAAAACATCGTCCCATGTGTGTGATGAGTCAACCTCCACTGCACAATGGCAGCTTTGCAGCTATTGAGATCATGCTCAGAGTAGCAAATTTATGTGATTATTCAAAATGTCATAGACAATTAGAAATCCTGACATTAGATCAGAATTTGACAAATATCTCACCTAGAGAAAGCAGTACTTTGGCATGGGCACTGAGCTGGCATACATATCCCAAAGCTACTGCTTTGGGATAGAATTGGAGCAGCACCTGGAAGCCAGAACAACACCATGGGACAAATATCTACGTAGGGTTTAATTCTTTTCAGTTATCTATACACTTCAAAGCCAGGTAATTAGTCTGAGCTCCTTGTGCAGACACTGGAGACAATGTCTAAAGCGGTGGGACTGAATCATCACGAGGAGGCATGAAGGAGAGAGAAACCTAGACACCTGGTTTTGACTGGACACTTAACTTATACGTGGCTGTGGTTAGGTGAAATGAATCCTACAGCTCTCTAGCTGAGCTTGAGTCTGCTTTAGCCCAACTAGCTCTTGACATGTTAAAATACTTCAGCTGTCAATATTCATGCTGCAATGGCTTGGCATGGGCTGGAGAGCCAAGCGTTTGACCAGCTTTGGAGGTGGGCTTGAGGCAAAGCACGTCTGAGGAGTCCTGGGCTTCTGAAGTGTTTCTCACTTCTGAACTTTCTCCTGCTGTGGCTCTGCTCCTGGTAGCACTGGACTTACCTAATTTGAAGCTAACTCAGCTTCATCTCCATGAGCTGTAGGTATCTCAAAGGCATCATTATCTATGTTCCCACTGTGAGAAACGATCCTGATCTCAAATAGCGTAGAGTATACACAGGAAAAACATGGACAGGCAGTGGGGTGAAGTGAGGTGATCTGTTTGATGGTATCCAGCAAATTAGTGGAAGAAATTATAGCATAAAAGCTGAATCCTCCTGCACGAACAACAGGAGTGAACAGGCAATTATGGTTTAACCTCCCTGCATGGTCTTCCCAAGGGGAGCCTGAGTTCTTTTCGCATGGGGATTTACAACATGCAGTCTGTATTATAATTGTCCTTTGAGGGACTAAACTTCATGAGATGAATAAAGAGCAGTTATACAATGATGTAATTTAATTTTAGAGCACATTTCATATAGAAGCACGGCAAGTGTCCTATTTCCACTAGCCCTGGAAGCTGTGTTCTTGACTTCAACACGGGCAGTGATGCTGCAGGAGCAGCAGCAAACTAGTAGTGATCCAGAGAGCCAGGCTCTCTTCTGTACCTAGAGGGATGCCCCAGCTTGGCAAACCTGCACTGCCTGCTGGTATTGCCTCTGAATGCAGGTAAATGCAGGCCACAGCCAGGGACTCTGACGGCTTTGTGAGATATCAGATGAGGAGTGTGTCTCAGAGACATGGCCTTATGAACCCTTTCCCCAGTTTCTGCTAGACAGCATTAAATAAAAGTAGCCACCGTCATATGGGATAAATACCTAAATTAAACAAGGAACATAGAGCTCAGCAGAAAGAAAAGTGCTTCTCCAGCATCACTGCAAGGACAGGCCACCTCCTGGGATGTGAGAGAAAGAAAAAAGCATTCACAAAGTCCATAACCATCAATTAAATCTTTACGAAAGACCAGAGGCATGCAGACCAAGATGCAAATGCCACTGACTCCCTCACAGGTTTTAAAGCTATCTCTTAGGAAAAAAGCTAGTTAGCAGGGTAAGCTGCAAGTCAGATCTCATCCTTCAGCTGATCCAAACAAACAGAGCTGGATGACACTTCATCTCACCTGGAGGTGAGGCAATGTCACCAGCTCTCCCAGCCAGAGGACTGCAGGGACAATTAAGGCCAGGACCTTCAGATGTGAAAAGAGCAGAGCAACAAGGGATATGCTCGATCCACCTTGGAAAGGAAGATGACTGTCCCTACTACTGAGATCAAAACAGACCCCTCACCACCTGTGGCACTTTCTGGCTTCCTTGAAACCCCAGGACACTGAGGCACGCATAACATGTCAAGTATTTCTGGAGTGCTGAGGGTGTATACTTTCCTTCTTTGCAGCAATGACAACCACAAAGAAGTGCAATATCTGTTCATATTAAAGGACAAACGCAAAAATTGAAGTCCAGCTTCTTGGGAAAGAGATGTTCAGAGGTATATGCCAGCAGTCTAGATGACTATTTACCATGTCTCAAAGTGATCATTGCTTTTATGACCAACTTTCTATTTGGCACCAAGTGCCTCTCTGCTAATTGCCCCTGAGCTTTGGATTAGAGCTTGGCCTGGGAATGCTTAAAGCTTGGATACTTTCTCTGGACATCTATCAAGCAGACTCCTCAAGCTCTTTCTGCCTATCACCATGAGGGCACCAAGTGCTCTGTCAAATTCAGCAGAGCTTTACTACAGCATTTTTCTCCTATAGGCTCTGAGAATCACCTCCAGGCAATCTACAAAAGAAGAACTGCTCAGTGTATTCACAGTCCTTTTAAGCACTCACAGAAAAGGGATTGTTTACCCATCACTGGAGTTTGAGACGTGCCACCCATGTGCTCACTCGCCCTGTACCTCTTTACTCTCTCCCTCAGAGCCCTGAGTCATCACGATGATTGCTGTGTGCCAGCACAGGCAACAGCCCGGCTGTTAGCGTGTGGAGCATGAGGGCTGGGCGATACGTACATACGCACCCAGACACTGCAAAGGCCAAAAATCTCCAACCTTTCTGCATGCAATTGCAGGTTATAAGAAACAAGACTGAAATAAAAAGTATTTTATGCATTTCAGGGTAAGCGTACCTACTACCTTAGCCCCTCCACTTCCCAGTATAACTATAACAGGGAATTCAGCACAACCGATCCTGGCTGAGTCAGGGCAGAGGAGCCAACTGGGAACACAGCAGTTTGTACCACCACTCGCAGGCGGCTCTGAAAGAGTTGTACCTGCTTGTGCTGCCCTTGCAGCTGTGCGCCCTGTGTTATCCCCCAGGCCCGCACAAGCACAAAGGTGACATGTAGTGCTGGGTGAATAAATTGAAATAAGTGTATGGATTCCTCTACCTCTCTCTGGGCTTTGGTCACCATCCCCTGACAGTCCCAGTATAAAACCTTACTTACCAGGCTAGCAAGCCTCCTGGCACTGTTGTTGTCTCACTTTGTCAAATAGATCCTGTCTTTCCCCCCTGCTGTCCTCGTTCCTCAAAGAAAGTTATCAGAGCTTAAGCCCTGTCTTGGACACAGGTTACTAAACCAAAACTTGACCCACAGGATGCAACCAATTTGACCTCAGCCTCTCCCATCCACCAGCAGGACTGGAGAGAACACCTCCTGGGCCACGATGGCCTTGGACCCTTGCCACCATGGCCCTGTAACCACTCTTCATATACTTCCTTTTCTCTAGGCTTTTCTACATGAATGTAGCTTCTTCATAAATGCAACCCCTTCCCAGCTCCACTACATTGTGCATTTCCCTTCTTGATCACCACACCCTGCTCAGACCTTGCTCCTGCCCTTGCAGGATGAGGCCCCACTCCCACGTTGCACACTCACCCCTTTCTGCTCCTGCAGCCTCAGGCTTTTCCTCTTCAGCCACCACTGCATTCTCCTACCTGCTACTGTCACCACTGGCTCTGAATGCTGCCACAGGTATATCTATGCCAAAGAAACACTCAACAATCACCGAGTAGCTCTTCAGTACACTGGAGAAGGCTGGAAGGGGTTATTATACTTGGGAGATGGGCAGAATTGTAGCTGGCTTCACCAAAGAAAGAATCTTCAATTTCCAGTAGACTTAGAGCTGGAAGGAGGTACCTCAATGTTGTCAGAATTTCCTTCCCTGTCAGGAGTATGTGACTATATCTCCTACAAGAAACAGAACCCAACTGAGTATGAATGGACTTTCAAAACAATGCACAGACATCTCACACTTGTTTCCCTTAATCCTGTCTCATGGAATCACAGAATCACGGA
>VXBO01007951.1:271-19694 GCA_013400135.1 Rhinoptilus africanus
CGCGTGTCACCTCCTCTCCGTGCCCTCACCGCGTGTCACCTCCTCTCCGTGCTCTCACCGCGTGTCACCTCCTCTCCGTGCCCTCACCGCGTGTCACCTCCTCTCCGTTCACTCACCGCCTCTGCTCTGGGGCCCGTTCAGCTGCTGGAAATCGTCAGGAAGGAGGAGGTGGTGCTCAGAGCCATCCTCACCACCCACCACCACTGGTAAGTGCCANGCCGTACGGGACAGATGCTGCTGGCACGGGCAGGGCGGGCGCCGGCTGTTCAGGGCCGTGCTGTGCGGGTGTAGCGGTCGCGGGGCGCGTGTCACCTCCTCTCCGTGCGCTCACCGCGTGTCACCTCCTCTCCGTGCCCTCACCGCGTGTCACCTCCTCTCCGTGCTCTCACCGCGTGTCACCTCCTCTCCGTGCCCTCACCGCGTGTCACCTCCTCTCCGTTCACTCACCGCCTCTCCTCTGGGGCCCGTTCAGCTGCTGGAAATCGTCAGGAAGGAGGAGGTGGTGCTCAGAGCCATCCTCACCACCCACCACCACTGGTAAGTGCCGCTGGCTCGAGCTGGGGGCTGGGGGCGGCTGTGCCCCGCGTGGGACCCGGCGTCCACCCCCTCCTCTGCCGGCGCAGGGACCACGCGAGGGGCAACGAGGAGCTGGCGCGGCTCTGCCCCGGCCTGCGGGTGTACGGTGCCGATGAGCGCATCGGGGCCCTGACCCACAAGGTGACCCACGAGCAGGAGCTGACGGTGCGTGGCTGTACCAGTGCCCTGGGGCTCGGGCCCCGCGCACGGATCCTGCCCCACGGGGCGGCTGTGGCTGGCGCGGCGCTGGGGGATGGCGCGGCGCTGGGGGATGGCACGGTGCTGGGGNGCGGCGCTGGGGGATGGCACAGTCCCACCGTGCCGGGAGCTAATGGGGTTGGTGCCTGGCTGGGGCTGTGCTGGGGTTCCCCGTGCCCGGGGGCGGCTGTAGGTTTGGATTTGGAGTGGGATGAGCTCTGGGCTGGGTGAGAAACCCCATCCTATTCCCAGCCCATGTGGGATTGCGCTGGGGGACCCAACCCTTTCCCGGAGCTCCGCTGCTAAATGCCATTGGGGATGTGCGTGACCCGGGGCTCACCCAAACCACCGCCCCCTGGTTTGTCTGGGACCTGCTGGGCCGCGGGCAGGGGCTGCCGTGGGGATGGGGAGGTGCGGGACGGTCCGGCCGCCCCTCGGGGCTGGGGGACCCCGGCGGGGTCCTGACCTTCTCTCCCCGCAGTTCGGGGCCATCCGGGTGCGGTGCCTCTTCACCCCCTGCCACACCTCGGGCCACATGTGCTACTTCATGTGGGAGGACGGCTCCCCGGATGCTCCGGCTCTTTTCTCAGGTATCCCCCCCTGCCGACGTGCACCCCGTGGGGGCCGGGATCCCCGGGCATGGCTGCCTGCCCGCTGCCTCCCCCCGCGCTCGGCGCTCTCAGGGCGAATCCAGCGCGTGGGGGCTCCCACCCGGCACCCCGTCCCTGGGAGGGCGCCAGGGCCCCCTCCCTGTCCAGACCCTTTTCCCCGCAGGTGACACTCTGTTCGTGGGAGGCTGCGGGAAGTTCTTCGAGGGAACGGCGGAGCAGATGTACACCAACCTCACCCAGATCCTGGGGGCTTTGCCGAAGGAGACGGTGAGTGCCCCGCAGCTCAGCCCCAGCCTGGGGAGGGACCCCAAAATCGGGAAGGGGCTGGAGGCTGGCACCGCTCGGGAGCAGCGCCCGTCCATGGGGCTGGGGCTACAGCGGGACCAGGATGGGTCGGACCCGGCAGCGGGCACGCGTGTGACGCGGGGTGTTTCCTGCTGGCATTGCAGAAGGTGTTTTGCGGCCACGAATGCACCGTCCGAAACCTCAAGTTTGCCTTGAAAGTGGAACCGGAGAATGAAATAGTGAAGGCGAAACTTGCGTGGGCTAAAGTAAGTGGCTGTGCCCCTGCCGGGGCGGGGACGGAGGAGGTGCTGGGTGCCGGCAGGCTTTTGGATGTCTCTGGTTCCTCGGCAGCAGCGGGATGATGAGGACTTGCCCACGGTGCCCTCCACGCTGCGGGAGGAGTTCCTCTACAACCCCTTCCTGCGGGTCACGTAAGCAGCGCCGGTGCCCTGGGGGTGTGAAGGGCCCCGCAGTGGGTCACCCCCGAATCCGAGGGGGGTTGGTTGGTCCTGCCCCCAAACTCTGCTCCCCGTTTCCATCCAGCATCACCCCTTCTCCCGCGGCTTCGCTAGCTGGTGGGAGAGCCAAGCCCCGAGGGAGGGGAGGGTGCCCCAGCAGCCCCCTGGCACGAGGATGTGCCTCCCCCGCTGTCCCTCCTGGTCTGCGCTGGGGTCCCGGTGGGGAGGGGTGTCCCCGTCCCGTCCCCTGTGGTCACAGCAGAGCCCCTCTCCTTGCAGGGAGGAGCCCTTGCAGAAGTTCACGGGGAAGACGGACCCGGTGGAGGTGCTGAGGACCCTCCGCACGGAGAAGGATAACTTCAAGAAGCCCAAGGAGCGGCCCAATCCCCAGGCCGTGCTCGCCTTCGACTGGGGACTTTTCAGCCCCTTCCTGGAGAAGAAGTGATCGCCGTGGTGCTGGCTCCCGAAACGCGGCACCCCCATCGCGGCGGGGGCTTCCTCCGGGGTCTGCGTCCGGCCGGCTCCGACGTCCTTGCCTAAGACTGGACAGTTGGGAACTGGTTTCTGTCTTCAACCTGCTGGTTCTGAGGCTGCTCCGCTGCGCTCCCTCCGGCGCTGCGCCCGCTTCCCCCGGCCACGGGGGCTTTGCTGAGCTCGGCCGGGCAGTCGCACCCCATGGGCTGCTGGCAGAGGGGCAGGGCACGTTTTGGAGGAGCCCCCCCCGACGCTGGGGTTGGCGGATGCGGGCGCTGCCGCCGTCATGCAGCCCTTTGCCTGCGGGAGGGAGCCGAGGCAGAGCGTGGAGAAGGTGGGGATGCCGGGGGGACGCGGTGCTGTGCGCCACGGACCGGCCGGCACCCCCGGGGGGCTGTGAGGGTCTCCTGCCCGCGGCCCTGACACACCTGGGCGCTGCGTCGGGATGAGGAGCGGAGCCTTGGATGCACACGAGGAAGCCGGGAAGGGAATTTGGCATTTTTCACTGCTGTTTACCTACTTGACTGCAGACCTGGGCTAACCCCTCATTACAGTGGGGTTTGGGTATTTTTTTTCTGCTTCCCCCCCCGTTTTTATAGTAGGCCAACACAGAAGAGTGGCGTTGGGATTTGTAATGCAGCCGCTGAGTGATGGGAGGCACCCGAACCTCTGGCAGCGCGCGGAGAGCCTGCGGTGGCGCTCAGGCCTGAGGAACGCGGGCTCTAACCCCGGCCTTTCTGAATTACTTTTCAAGATGTGACAGTTTTTGGGCAGCAAACAACAACGTGCCACTCTGCATCCCCTGCTGCTGCTTTTTTCCTTTTTTTTTTTATCTGCCAAGATAGAAAACTGGAAAACTAGGATGAAATTTTCCTTTCCGTTGCCTTTTCTTTGGGAGAAGAGCTAGGGAGCAGCTGGGGCTCTTAAGCCTCTTCAGTCTGTGCGAAATCAGCACCGTATTTTATTTTTCTGACGTCTGAAACGTGCAGAGTTTGGTTGGCGGGTGGGGGGGAGGTGATAGCTGTGACCCCCCCTGGGCAGGGCTGGGCTCGGGCAGGTCCCTCCGCGGGGGACAATCGCGCGTCTCTGGTTTCCCCTTTCCTTGGGGGTGTGTGACCCTCCCGCAGTTGCCGAGTTCAGCCCCGCTCCGCGGAGTTCAGCTGAAATCCCGGCCGCGCTGGGGGGTTGGTCTCCGAATCCTTTACCCCACCTGGTCATTTTGAAGCGTCGACTGTAAATTTTGTAGCTCCCAACACTGGAATAGAGTTGCCTTCAGGGTCTTCCCGGTGTGGGCTGTGAACTGCACCCATCACCACTGAAGCCTGCTCTGTGGCTGTTTCTGTCCTTGCTAGAAATGGACTAAGGGTGTTTTTTCCTTATTTTTTTGTTTGGGTTTTTTTTTATAGTGTTAGAATTACTCTCCCCCGCGGGAGGGCAAGAACTAACCCCGCTGCACAAACTGCCTCGGTACTATTGCCTCCAAGTCACTCAGTTTAAATGTCATGGTACAGTGTAGAGATGTTACCTGGGCGTTCCTCTGGAATTTTGTTTACCCTTGGAGCAGGGATGCTCCCTGTGTGTTTGGGGAGGGGTCGAGGCCCAGCCGTGAGCCTGCTCACGTTGACGGCGGGAGCATCAGGCTCCAAGGCTGGGGGAATTCAGGCTGCCTGTGATGCCACGGCAAGAGCGGACACGCCGGAGCGCCCGCGGGAGCGGGGGGCTGGGTCTGTGCTGAGCGGAGCCCCCTCGGCAGCGTGCGTGTCGGTAACCTGGTACCTGGAGAAGAGACAAAATGTTCACCCCCCTCCCCCGAGTTGTTTAATTTGCAGCTGATTTATCTTTATTTATTTGTGCACGTCGGGCCTGATGAGCATGTCGTCAGCAGAAACGGAACGCGTCTCTCCCGCGCGGGTGTCCATGTCTCAGCCCCTGAGCGCGGGGCTGACCGTGCGTTAGCCGTGGCCTCTCTTGCTGCGGGTGAAAACGTTACGGTTCAGCGTTAACACCGCGCGGCACAAATCCATGCATGGAAAAGGGCATGCGCCGAAAACTACCGGCTTGCTTGTAAAATGAATAGGGCGGGGAGGGGGACATTCTTGCCTTATGAACACTGTGAATTCACTGATTGATCAGCAACACCTGAAAAATGTAAAGCTTTTGATTAAAACCATTAAAAACCCATCTTTCAGGCGGTTGGTTTACTTTTAAGGAAGAGCGGAGGAGGCTTTGGGAAGGGCGCAGGCCAGCGCTGCCGGAGAAGGTGTCAACAAGAGGCAGGTCAAGGTCTGACGGCTTTGCGTCTGCCAGCCCTGAGCTCGGGGGGGGCAGGGACGCGGTGGGGGTCAGGGACGCGGTGGGGGTCGGGGACGCGGTGGGGGTTCTCTCTGAGGAGGCCCCGGGCCAGGTTTCAGTCTGGGCTGGATGCCGTAACCCCCTCCAGCTCCCTGTGTTTATTCTGAAGGAACAAAGCAATGTGGCAGCTTTGTTTTCAGTTTTTGTGCACTTTACTTTCTGCACAGTCCTTCTTCCTCACACAGGACACTGGAAGAAGGAGAAATATTGAAGCGATTCAATAACGCGAGCCTTCAGTTCACGTCGAGATCCCACATCTGCCAGTGTCCCTTCCCCTCGAGCTGGGGTACAGCTGCAAATCCTCCCCCTGCTGCCTCCCCCGCACGCAGCCTCACTCCGGAAAACCCGATACTCAGATTGAACAGACCAACAGGGAGTTACTCATTCAGTTGCTCTTCTGTGAATAGTTCCGAAAATACCCCTATGTAAAAGTACAGATAGCAAGGCAAACACCCGGCACCTCCAGTAACAGAAGACCGAATCTGTTTCACATCCATCCACCTCCTGGCAAGGCATGGCAATACGCCCTCAAACCAGCTCCGTCTTTACTAACCTCTTGGATTGTTCCGGTAAACTGCTTCCTCTAATGATTACACCTCACAGCCGCCTTCTGTTAACTTCTGTAAAAGCAACACCTCTCGGAGACACCAAGGACTTTGTCCTTCGTTGGAAAGAAAGCTGGCAATAAATTCTTACTTGAAACACTGTAAAAAATTGTTTTCTCTGAATTTAAGGATATTATCCATCAGTAACTGGCTGCTGAGGATGGGGTAGATGTGACAATTCTGTCACTCTCTCTACTGTGTATTTAGGGAGAGAAAGGGATGTAATTGCCCACAGTGAGAGACAATTGTTGTAATTAAAGGGAAAAAAAGGAATCACAAGCTTTTTCTTCTTAAGCATTCATTCAGTTTGCATTTCAGCAGGCAATAAAACAGCCCTAGAGATGATGCTTCTCACATGGTCCCAGGCTGCTGGTACCCACCCCCTCTGACAGGGTAAAGATACCGCAGCTGGACCTCAAGGGCAGGGAAATGGAAAAACAGAATTCAAGGGCTAATTAGACCATTTATAACTCAATGAGGATGTCCCGCCAGAGACAGCCATAAAACTTAGTGCTGTCAAACACAGCACGGCCTGGAGGAATAAGTCTTGTCACACAGCATAAAGCTCCTCTCGGTGAGGCTACAGCCCACCGCAACCCAAAGCCTTCAGTACCTTCAATTCACCAGTTCTGGCAGAACAGGGTTGTAAAGGGGGTTCACATTTAGTCCTCCCAGACCGTGCAGAGGCTAGGATGTATTTCTGCTTCTTTTGACATGTTTTCAGTAGCGCTTGGTTTTTATTTACATGACTTCAATAATTACAAAGCTGTAGGAATCGACACTGCCCGCCTATGTGCACATTACCTTCTGATCCCTAACGAGTCAGAAATTGCAAACTCCCAGGGATGGGGCAGAACTTGAACTGTCTTTTGAGCATCTTAAATATGATTGAGTTAAAAAGGCACCGAGTATCTCTATCTGGGCTTCGCAGCGTCAGCCTTCACCATTTGATGTTGAATCCAGAGTTTGTTTTCTCCACTGCGTGGTACTCTGTATGCAAAGCTTTCGCTGCCTTTTCTGACTCCGCGCCACCCAGCCACTGCTCGTAGAGTTCATTTACAGTCCGGTTCTTCTCTGGAATTTCAGTCTTAAGAGACTCATACAACCTCTCCACTTCCTGAAGCTGGTCCTTGCTGGATTCACCATCTAGTTTGATCTGACCGCCTCCATTTAAACAGCCTACGGGCAACAAAGTGAGAAAATGTCACTGAGTTTAGAAAGCACTTCAGCTTTATCAGAAGAAAACCCCAACCTCAACTGTAGTTAATTTCCTCTGCACCTGCAAACAGTTGCAGAAATGAAGACACCATTATAATGGTGGTTTGCTCCCCCATAACCTCACCCCAGCAGGGCGGGCTGCAGCCCTGCAGGGGAGATCGTTGCCCTGGTGTGTCCCCAGTGCCGCCCCAGCCTGCAGCCAGCGGTGAGTCAAGAGTGCCAAGGCAGCCTGGGATGTGCCAGGGAGACGGAGACAAGAGGAAGGAGGTAGCTCTGGCCTCTTCCTGTGCCTCCAGAAAAGGGCCAGGACGCAATCCAGGTGCGAGCAGCCTTGGGTTCTCAACTGAAGGTAAGATAAACACCTCTGGGACAGGTTCTGGGTTTGCTGTTGGGGTGGAGGAGGGCTAGGAGTTGAGCTCTGAGGGGCCCTGGGGGGGGTATCCTGGTGCTGAGCAGCCCCTCGGGGACAGAGCAGTCGCTGAGCGCCGAGTGGCAGCTCAGCATTGCTTCAGGCTGGGGTCAGGCTGTCTGCGTGCCCTGCTTGCAGAGTCAGAGGGAAGCAGGAGGCAGAAAAAGGAGGGCTTGCACAAAGTGGAAAAGGGGATAAAACAGGTAGAGAGAGAGTCTTTCTTCGCCAGCCAGAGCAAGTGTTCTCCAAAAGCGTGACAGTCGGTTTTGTGCAATTTTAGAGGAAGAGTCTCCTCATGTACCAAAGAGCTCAAAACCAGGAGGACCTCCTTGAAAGCACTAATTATGCAAACTTTGTGCAATGGAATTTAACTGTAATTACTTACATCCTGAAGAATTACTAGCTTCTAGGTAGGAAAATACACAGACAAACAACTTTGAAATTCTGATGCTGTGACTATGACATCTCAAGAGCCTGAAGGCTTTGCCACAATATTCAGCATGGGAGAAATTGCCTGTTGTTCTTACATTTTAGATATAATTTCCTCTAGCTTCTTACAGGTAGGGATTGTAACAGTGAAATCCCTGTGCAGCCTTACCTGATGGGCAGGCCATGACTTCGACATAGTGATAGGGCGATTTCCCTCGTTTCAGCTTTTGCACCAAGTTCTGTATGTTTCGAAACCCGTAGGCCAAAGCAAACTGGAGCAGGACTACTCCATCCTTCTCCAGTGTCACCTCCTGGAAGTCCTTGTTTCTGAGGAACAAGAGAAAACGTCTCATCCAAATTAACTTCTATTTTAAACTTCAAGGAGCCCTGTGCTAAAACAAAGTTTTTTTGAAGAAAGCTGCCCTAGTTCTTTGCTGCCCAAACAAAGCAGATGAAGGAACCAACCCCTTTCCAGTCGTTTTAGGAACTGCCACCTGAACTGAGTTTGCTGAAGAACACCTGTGGTGAATAAATCCTTAAAAGGATTTAGGCTCCAAAAGGAGCCTAAACAAAAGTTTCATTGTGATAGGCCTTCTGAGTTGGCTTCAGCCAACTTACACATTAGTGAGGCCACTGAGGAAACTCTGAAATTGTAGTGGGTCATAAAACCCGGGAACAAACCATTATTGAAGGCTTCCAGACGCCTAAGGTTAGTGGAAATACCTGTTCCTGATCAAAGAGTAAGTAATTTGATTTTTATCAAGTATTTCATATTGAGACTCGGGGGGACTGTTTTTTCTGCTTCCTAGACCAGAGAATCCTAAACATAAAGATTGCTAACCACAGATATAACTTGTTACAAATGGTACCTTAATATTATAACTGGGAAGCTAGGAGGGACCTCAGCTGAATGAGCCTCTATGCCCAAACTCAAACGACTTGTCTTTAAAACAGAGCCCCAAAGCCCTGACCCAATATTTTCTCTCCTCTGATAGCTAGAGGAGTAACAAACCTACTTTACTGGCCTGATTGCAGGTGAGGGAGCCCAGATCCAGGCAAGCTCTGTCTTCTAAATTACTCTAAAAATTGTCTGCAACATGATACTGGGAAAATCCATCAGGCCAGAATGAAGCGTGTGGGTGGTGGAGGGGCTAGAAGTCTCCAAGGAGAAGGCTGCGTGGAGTGCTGGCTGATTTATTGCCCAGCAACTGTGGGCGTGAGAAGCCAGTTCCCATGCTTTGAAGTAAAATGTTTAGCGTTGCAAAGAAAGTTTCAGCCCCTCAGCAAGATAACGGCAAGGACAGAATTGCAATAAAAATAGCGCTTTCTGTAGGACTTTAAACTTCTTACTTTAAAGGCTTGTACTGAATTGTATCCACTTGGATTCCAAAGAGCTCCTTGGCTGCATACTTGTAGATGTGCTCCAAGTAGCCACCAGAACCTCCTCCAGAGTGGCCAGAGAGCTCCTCTTCTGCAGCACCACTAAACCCGGGGGAAAGGATGAAATAAGCAGTTTTAGGAGAATCTTTGATAAAACAGAACAGCCAGCACAAAGGCAAAGCTCCAGGGGACTGAAAAGCAACATGTCAGGACACAGACCTGCTCCCTTTGAGCTCCTGGCTTTCTCCTGGGAACCAACTGTTTATAGCCTCAGAGCCCAGCAGATTTAACCCTGTGCTGCCCAGCATCCTTGGGGTCAAGCTCAGTGGAAATACTGTCACATGCCACGACAAGGCCTGACACAGGCACTGCCAGCTGTCTGGGAATGTTTGTGTTAGAGCCGTTACTTGACATGCGTATTTCCTTAGCTTTCTGTTTAATACCTCTACAAACATCCTGGGTTACGCTTAGAAATGGGAGGAGGGGAATAATGAAGCACTGGTGGTATGAGTCTGTGCAACCTCTGCTTCTCCTGGAGAACACACCCCAGCAGAAGTCCTGTCTTGGTCAAGAGACATCTCATCAGCACTAAAGCTTTTCTGCAACATCAACAGAAGCAAATCCATTCTTGAAAACTCTAGTTCTGTGTTACTACACGCTTTTGAAACCAGCTACTTTACATGTGGTTGCTGGGACATGAGAGAACGCTTCTGCGAGGTATCAATGGGATGACCACAAGCACAGCGAGATGAAATCCGTTTGCTGTGGTTTCACGTGCTTAAAGTTAAGTAACAAAGATGAACTGACCTAACAATGCCAGGACACTTGCTCCATACATGGAGCTGTCCTTAACAGCATCCTGGTTTAAGTTCAACACGTTTTTGGTGTTGAACAATGATGTTAACATGAGTTCTGTAATTCCAGTTCTGCACAAGTAATTCCATCTCTCTGACATGCCAAAACACAACCAACTATTCAGAGGTCAAGATGTTTCTTGAGAATAGCTCACCAGATGGAAGCCACAACAATAGCTTTTGTTATGAGAGAATAACAAGATGAGGGATCTGCTCACAAGCGCTCATCAGGCAGTGACACTTGCGTTCTCCTACAAACAGCTGCAGAAGGGAAAACACTTGAATTCGGGCCAAACAGTTTCAAGTCAAATCGAAGATGTTGCCTCTCGCAGATAAAATCTTAGGCTTTGGAAGAACTGCAGAAGGCAACACTTTAGCCTGCAATCACCCTCAGAAACTATTTTTAATTTGATCTTGTTTACAGGAACTGAGCTTCATTAACAAAACGTTTCAGTGTGTCTGGCCTCACGTACTGCTACTCCCTTAAAATAAGGCTGCCAGTAAGCTCCAGTGCTGGCCTGGAGCAAGTGGTTATACCAGCAAAAGCCCTGGGATTTCTGGCACTTTATCTCATTCTTGCTGCCAAATGTAATAACCTCTTAATGGGCTTTTCCACGTGCTGGAGGATAAAGCAGAACAACAGCCATTGGGCTGCTTATGTGAAAGCTCCCAGTTCCGAGGAATACGTGCTGTTTGTAACCAGTCAATTTACTGAGTATGTTAAAGCGAGCAAAAGGTTATAGAGGCACTTTATCGCCACAGGCATGAGGCCTGGTGCTCAGAATGTACTCCTGAGAAGCTGGCCAGAGATTTTTATCAAGTAATTAGACATTCAGTTCTGTGTTATAACTGACACTTCCATAATGTCATTTCCTAAGGGAACCCAAACACTTCAGAATATTTTTTCTCCTCAATTTTCTGTTAGCGCTGTAACAAAAAAGCAGGTAGAACAGAAGTACTTGTTTACGGGGGCAACTTTTGAAGTTGTGCTTTTGGGACGCGCCCACGCAGACATTTATTCTAGCTGAGAATACTTTTCCTTTTTGAAGTGAAAGCAATCTGCGCATATGCTATGCCAGAAAAAGACACTTAATCCTGGAAAAAGTGTGCATAAATAGATCTGTGCTAGTAAAAGCATTATGCGAAACCTACACCTACTGATTCACTGAAATGTAGTAGAAGGAAACCAAGGCTCTGGGCAGGCACATTATTTTAAATCACTTTTTAAAATTAAGTATATCCCTTAAAGGAAATGGAATGAATAGCAACAGACCATCTCTACCTCTCATTTTCCTTCTTTTCAGAAGCACAGGAGTGATCACTGTGTGTAACAATTAAAACTAATGTAGGAAGTAGGCCTCGTGTAAAGATACTTCCCTTCACACCCCATCAACATGCACGTGCTGATCAGACAGTTCTTGAACAAAGGCTGCCAGTGGCACTTGGTTGTACTAGAAAGACTTGAAGCTTATTTAGAAATAAACCAAATTTCAAAATGAGAGTATCGCATCTGCAAGGGGTACAACTAAAACCAGACTAGTGTCGCATTCTACTCATGCGCTGGATGCTTCACATTTGCGGTATCAAAATCTCTCATAAAAACTTAAGGTGCCTGAGCCATAAATTATTGAACCATATGCTTAATTATCTCGTATCATTCTTTGAGGTTGCCAGACACGTAGCCTTTCTGATTGTTAATGTGCAAAGTGCTACAAAGACATTTCTTTTAAACTGAAGCAAAGAACGCTTCGGTTTAGCTGCATGTCAATTTAGATGAGTAAAATGTGATTTTAATGTTTCTGTAGTCGCTTAGATCTCTGTGCAGTTGTCACTTAACCAGATGTTACTTTTCAGTTGAAGCAACTAAAGCCTCATCTGGTTTGCACATGTTTTAGATCTCCTTTTTTTTTTTAACAAATAAAGACTCCTATAGATTAGCTGAGTGACCTAAATATTTCTTATTTATGCTTTAATTCTGGAATCCTTACGGTAGCTCTGCAAACTAGGAACAGAGACAAGCAAACTGAGCACAGTGCAATAACAGGCTTTTTTTTAGCAAACTCTTTTATCACCGATTTAGATTCTTTCACTTTTCAAAGTTTGCAGGTAGATATTTGTGGGATTCCACCAGCTACACTGTGAGTAATTGAAGTAAACGACTGTCATGCAATTTGTACTTCTTTGCTCAATTATTTTGCCATTATACTCTTACTGAGCTAATTCTAGCAATCCTGCTAATTTACAGTGAGAACTGCTAATCCTTGGGCTACTAAAATCTAGAACAAATAGTTACAGGTTCTCCAAAAGTGGTAATTCATGATATTCTGTAGATGAAGTATTTTAACGCCCAATTGTATTGATTCAAGTAACAGAAGAAAACAAATCAAATGCAAACACATGCAGCTTTGTATAGAGCAGTAGTGGAAAGGCGAATTGTGTTGAAGAACTCTCTAAATACTGAACATGACTGAAGATGCAAATGAGATTTTGTTCTTACATGGCATCTAACGGAGCAGGATCTACATCTGATAGAGATACTCCTTCTTGTTCCAACAGCTTCAGCACTTCTCCTAAAACAAAACACAGAGACACAAAAACTTCTTATTTAGGGGACGAAGACAACAAAATCCACAGACTGCGTCTGCAATCTTTACCATGACATGATTTGCATTATTAAAGTGTAATTATACAGCAATATCCATACACTATGTCCTCTATCAGAGACAAAGGGTTATTAAGACTAATAAATGCCTTGCTCCGTGGTTTCCAGAAATTAGCCGGACTACCTCTGGCTCTGCTTACCTGTGGTGATTACACAGTCCACATCACGAGTTTGGTACTCTTGGTTGAAAAAGTCTGGCCTTGAAGCCTCCAGCTTTTTGTCGTAACAGGGCATCACTGTTACATGGTATATCTGGTCAGGTGTTAGGTGCTGGAAGAAAGACAACGCTGTGCAGTTGGATTGGCCAATATCAAACCCATCTTGAGGGAGATGTTTTCAGGTGCAAACGAGAATGATGAAACTAATGCCGCTATGCCTCTGGAAATACTCCCCACTATTACTGAATATTTATTTTTATTTTTGTATAGAGATATATATACACACACCTTTATATACACACTAAATTATTTCTCTTATACAGCCCAATTTTAGTTTGGAGCAAGTGTCAGCAGTATGATCTTTTACAGGTTTCCCCCCCCGCCTCCTTTTGCTAGTGCAGATGATCCAAAGTCAGTGAGTGAAGTGAATTCCCAAGTATGCAGTTAGAGAATATGCTTCCTCTATGCTACTAATTCCCAGCCGTTGATCTGGAGTCAGACAAAAACCCCATGACCATCCAAGAAATAAGCACAGGCCAAGGAAACAAGTCATTCACTCAAGGCCATTGTTTCAGTGTCTTGTGCCAAATATTCTTAGTGTCTGCCAATTTTTGTAACAAGTATGCAGATGTCAGCATTTACTTAATGCAAGTGTTAAACCACTGCTCATTAATGGACAATAAATCATGCAATCAGAAGTGGTGCTTAAGTTTCTTACTGGACGAATCTAGGCTATTAGTATAACTCTAGTCTTTAAATATCAAATTTACATTTGGAAAGTTTCCAAAGGTTAAAGAACTAAGTCAAACTGAAACAGAACATTAAGTTGGGAACAAGCAAGTAATTTTTAGACAAGACATGATCTGCACGTATGCACTGACTGCAGTTTTGTCTTCGGATAATTTATTATAAGTAATTCACCAACTTTAAACAACATGAAAATACCACACACAGAAGAGGGGAGCACAAAGACACTGAAAACTAAGTTTCTCCAGCCTTCCCAAATAACATACAGCGGTTTTAAGTAGTCCATGCAGCATGCGCTTAGTGTTACTGCCTTAGTTGATAACTTCTCATTAGATAAAATAGAAGTGAGAAAGATGCTGCCTTTGCTGGCTTCTGCAAGGTAATTTTTACCTTTAAACTCTAATCTATAACATGTAGCAAAATAAAAAAAAATATCATCTTACAGCATTTGATTTTATCCATTTGCCACGAAGAACAGTTTTGTTAGACCCTCACCTGCTGTTCTGCAAAATGGCCCTTGATCAAGGAGCCCATGACCTGCTGCGGAGACTTGGTGGTACTGATATAAGGAATGATGAAACTGCCATGGGTTTTCTCTGCGTAGCAAATCCAACCTGGTAAGAGTGTAATTAGCAAACTAAATTAAAAAAATAACAAGCAGCCCTTTACTCTGCCCATCCTTCCCTCGACCCCAGGCTCAGTACCCACTGATAACCGTTTTCAGCCTTGCTTTCGCACAAAAAGCAAAGGATGTGTAACTTTAAAGATGATTAGGTAATTGCATAGGTCACTCCTGTTATTAACACCAAGACCTCTTTGTATTGTGAAGAGCATAATCCTCTAAGTAAATCTATCCATTTAAACTTTTCTGACTAGTTTTTTGATTTTTTTTGTTCTAGTGTACTATTCTTATGCCATTTTATTATTTCCATGACCGATTTAATACTGTACCTGGACAGGCAGAGGCTAGCATTGGCAAAGCCTTTTTGTCTTCAGATTGCTTCCGAAAGCGTTTCACAAACTCTTGTTGGCTCTCCAAGAGGCTGAAGTTTCTTGAAAAAGTTGTATCAAAAACATAGTGCACACCTAGGCAGTACAGCATCCGTGTTAAAATTCACAAGAAAGGCGTGGCAAACGACAAGAAAAAGCCTCCAGTCAAACTGGAGTCAAGCTCATTTATGTCTTATTTACAGGTATTGACCTCTGCAGTTAAGAGTGAACCTTTTTCCTTAACACGTCAGCACAGTAAGACGAGCAAAAGTGACAGGAGGATTGCAAATATAGAATTTAAAGTTCCTTCCTTCCATCACTCCAAGTTTATTATGCAACTGAAGTTGTAACAGTTTGCATTTTAGCTAATGGCAATTACGAATCATTATGAGTCCATGGGCTGGTTAAATCACATCAGCCGTGTGCACTCATAACAGTTATGCTTAACGCATATCCCAGCCGTCCCCTGTGATTAACAGAACGCAGTATCACTTGCCTAAACTCTTTAAGAATGCGGTCAACTTCTTTGCTGTTTCCAGAACACCCATTTTACATCTTGCAGCTAGTGAAGCTCTGGACTGTGGTGAAACAGAAACCACCACCAATTTCTGCTCACTGGGAGCGGCAGTCTTTGAAAAAACCAAACAAAAAACAACATCGTTCAGGCAATATTAATATGGCACGTGCAGAACTTTCAGCACGTTAGAACATCAGAAAGTATCTCCCAGCTTAACTCTGAGGTCATTAAATACCACGTTAAAGGTGCTTTCCAAACCCATGATTACTTTTTAAAAATCGGAAAAAACACAACAGTTCTCTGAGAACATCCTCAGGTCCTTCAGATCTCTGGAAGTTATTTTTGTGTGTGCTGTCTCCATGCATGCTTCTGCAGATGCATCACACCATTCTATTAGCACTTTCAAACTCTGCAGCCTACCTGGCCACGGCTTGTCACCTACCTTGTTAAAATTTAGCATTTTGCAGAGCTCTTCATGGCTCTGTTGAGTGATTAAAACACTCTCTGCTGATGTAATGCAGCCACTACAAGCTAAACAGTCGTTCAGAGTAATTTTAGCCTTTTCCAGTTTTTGTGCTCCTCCATCCTGTAAAGAAACAGATTAGACTCAGTTCTGATCACAGCACAGAATTAAGTAGCAGTTTTGCCACTCCATTTCGTAATGAAGATGTTGCCCTTTTTATACTCTCTGTTTATCATTAAAAAAAAAATATTTTTAGTATGATGATGAGGAAGACAAGTATCTTTGAAGCTTGCTGCTTTTAATGGGATTATTTGGCACACAGATGCAAATATGCTGAGGAACTTCAGGAAAATTTTAGCAGACCAAAAACGTAACTTTCATCAAATACAGAACAGTTGCTTAGGCCATAATTATTTGTGCTATCACACGAATGCGTGGGCTAACGTTACTCTGAAACACTGAAATTATACTATCCCAGAAGCAAACAGGGTCTGTCTTGCTAGGTTTTTCAACTTGTGGGTGGCTGATACGTTACAGATTGCAGCTGCTGTTTCAACCACAAAACTGTAGGGCACAGAGGTTCTAAGCCTTTAAGCAGAGATTTCCAGTGTGCACTGAACGTTACCTGGAGAAAGCAGGCCAGCTTTGGCACCTCTATCAGACACTGGTCGTGTTATTGAAGAGTACTGGAGCTGTTCCCTCACAGGAACCTGATTTTCAGTCCTCCTAAATAGATTGTGTAACCAGGCTACAAGCTGGCTAACAACTGATACTGAGGGTTCTGCAATCCTTCTGTGTGCAAAACTCACATGGACACTAGTGGGAAAACTGTGTGGCAGCGTATCAAAGACAGTGTGTGGCTTGCTGCTGGAAGGAAATATTTTTCACAATATTTGACCTGAATAAGTCAGTTTTCCCGTGAGACTCTCCTCTTAAATGTCACCTCTCAATAAAGTCAGACTGAGCAATTAGGTAGTATTAAATTAAAATTTTAAAATAAGAAACCAGACTCCTTGGGAAGTGCTGAACCCCCCTTTTTTAAGTCAAAAGGTCATCATCTGCCTAAAGTTAAAAGTACCATTTCTTGATGAATTCCCAGCTTGATTAACTAAGAAATGCTAAGCTTTTCTGCATAAACAGGAAAATTGTTCTGCAAAACTTGGCATTAATTTTGGAAGCGGGAGGCTTACGAATTCTGTAGTCTATTTAACAGATACTTTGAAATATTATTTAAAAACTCAGAGCAAAATTTAAAGGTATCTAATTGAATCTCTTTGTGAGCGCTCTGCTGTATGACATACTGCATTAAGAAAAGATATTGTTGCAAATAATCTAAGACTTGCTAATACTTAATTACTGATAGCAAAATAGACTTCTCAGCTCATCTGCTCTTATACTGAAAATCATCACTCGTTAATGCCAGTGTTTCAGAGCATAAAAGACTGACATAAAATCAGAATTACTGCTTATAAAACCGAGCAGCTAAAAAGTTGGACTTTGGAAAAAAGATACGAGAATGCTGACAGCAATAGCGATACTTCTCTAACATCTTGGTCCTCTGAAGCATTAAATATCTGTAGATTATTCAAATACTTAACAATACACTCATGTTTTCTGGATATTTTACACAAGAATGAAGAAAAGTCAAACGTACCTGATTGATCTGAAAATAGCTTCCATCTGCTTCAATTCTGATCTTAGCTGCTGCTTTTCCAGGCTTTTTTTCCACTTTTACAGGTTTGATACATTCCTGACAGAGAAATAAAGCCGGAAAGTGAGATGATGTGTGGAAGAGGTAAATATAACATAAATTAGAATGATCAAACCCAAACACTAGTTCTATAGTGAATGCTGCTTACTCTTCCTTAAGCTATGGTGGATTTACTTACAGCGTCTATAACCACTGAGGGAAAATGTAAAAGCAAAAACTTCTTACCCCTTTTTTACAGAAGGAACAATTTTCCAGCATCATACCAAAAACAGGAGACAGTTCTGCTATTCTTTCTGAAGAACACAGCTATCATTTACGGAGCCTTGAAAGGAACAGAGGCTTGCCTGCGCAGTCCTCCTCTCTAAAATCTTACGGACGATCCTGCATTCTTCATTGCAAATTTTAACTGATGGAGGCGTGGTCACTGCAGTCAACATGTGGCTCGTGCCAATGAAGTTTCATTTAATATCGAAAGGACTCTGACGACCTCAGATGGACTGCCTCCAGTTTTCTGTATTGTTCTGTGATGAAGTCTCAAGGGTGTTTTTGCATTTTGTGGGATTTTTGTTGTTTAGGCACCTTATGACTCTTTGTCCTACTTCAGCAGCTATGACTCTCTTTGCCTTTTACCATTCTTCCTCTGCCAACATTTTCAGTTTGCCCCCACCCCAAATTAATCCAGTTTTACAAGATTATTTTACAAGATATTTTGCAAGATTCAGAGACTGTCACGAGCAAGTCATTATGATTCTTCAGTTATGCTCACTGGATAAAACCATGATCTCTATGTGAAACGGAAAAGCAGGTCTTATTATTTACATGAAAACTTCTCTAGGACACACAAGTACTGCAAGGAGAGTTTGTGGGGTTTGCTATACCCCATTCCACTGATCTCATTTCAGGAATGTTTTTTTGTTGTGCATGTCAGCAAATACATCCAGGATTAGTGTTTCTTACTTTTCCTAGTGCTTCAAGACTCCTAAAGCAACAGTCTTGCACATCCTTGTGGCTCACTCCCACCTCTCTGACACCCGCTCCTGTACGCTGGTCTGAGCATCTGTGTGGATCACTAGGGCGCAAGGGAACTTGTTTAGGTTTAAGCTTTCTTTTGGGGGCTCTACATTCAGATTTAATAGGGCAGTTTCCAGATCGGGGTGGGAATGACCGACTGGCTGCTGGGACAAGATTTCTCTCCTCAGCTGCTCACAGAGCCTTGCTCCGATCAGCTGCCCCCTCCGTTCCCTGCGCACCGACCGGAGAAGACAGCGAGGGATCTCTGTGGTTTTTTAACTTTTACCGTTTTATTTAACAGCCGCCGAAGGACGCCTGAAAGGGCCGGCCTCGGCCCCTTTGCCCCCGTGCTGTGCCGCCTCCCTCACGCTGCCAGGCCCTGCCCAGGCCGAGAGCCGCTGTCCCGCGTGGGGCTGTCACCCACCTCCCCTCAGCGCTACCCCCCCGCCCCCCCAGNCCCCCCACCCACCCAGGCGGCGCTGGCGAGGCCTCCCCCCTAGCGGCTCCCGGGGCGGGAGCAGGCCCGGGCCGTCCCCCACCGCCCCCGGCCCGCACCCACCTGGGAGGGCCCGATATAATCGTCCAGGTCCGTCAGCTGCAGCACCCCGCTGAAGGGAGACGCCATCGCGGCCGCGCCGCCGCCGAGCACGGCAGCCAGCGAGGGGGGCGGGGGCTGCCACACTGTCGTAAAAGGGGACCTGCCACACCGTCGTAAAAGGAGACCAGCCACACTGCCGGATAGGAAGGCGGGTGTGCGGCGAGGCGGGCATGATGGCGGTGAGGTGGATGAGGCAGGGTTCTCCGCCAGCAGGGTGTCTGCAGGGCGTTTGTTGATTTATAGGTATGGTGGAAAGTGTATTAGGCTGAGGTAAGCTGTAGGCACTATAGAGAGGGAGGTGTCATGGCTCTTGGCCGTATAAATAGTGTGAGGCCTGTGCTGGGCTGCTTGTTCTTGCAGAGAGTAAGTCCTCACGGCTCTTGAGAGTGTGTGGGTGGCCTAGGTACCCATCGCCCTTCTTGGGAGTGCTCTCTCAAAGGGTGGCAGCTGGTGAGGCCCCTGCCTATNCCCTGCGCACCGACCGAAGACAGCGAGGGATCTCTGTGGTTTTTCAACTTTTACCGTTTTATTTAACAGCCGCCGAAGGACGCCTGAAAGGGCCGGCCTCGGCCCCTTTGCCCCCGTGCTGTGCCGCCTCCCCCACGCTGCCAGGCCCTGCCCAGGCCGAGAGCCGCTGTCCCGCGTGGGGCTGTCACCCACCTCCCCTCAGCGCTACCCCCCCACCCACCCACGCCGCGCCGGCGAGGCCTCCCCCCT
>VXBO01007951.1:19894-65334 GCA_013400135.1 Rhinoptilus africanus
GGGCCTCCCACACGGTCGTAAAGGGGGCCCTGCCACACCGTCGTAAAAGGAGACCAGCCACACTGCCGGAAAGGAAGGCGGGTGTGAGGCGAGGCGGGCATGATGGCGGTGAGGTGGATGAGGCAGGGTTCTCCGCCAGCAGGGTGTCTGCAGGGCGTTTGTTGATTTATAGGTATGGTGGAAAGTGTATTAGGCTGAGGTAAGCTGTAGGCACTATAGAGAGGGAGGTGTCATGGCTCTTGGCCGTATAAATAGTGTGAGGCCTGTGCTGGGATGCTTGTTCTTGCAGAGAGTAAGTCCTCACGGCTCTTGAGAGTGTGTGGGTGGCCTAGGTACCCATCGCCCTTCTTGGGAGTGCTCTCTCAAAGGGTGGCAGCTGGTGAGGCCCCTGCCTATGTGGCAGAGGATTTAAGGCTGTAAATCCTGAGCAGCTTGCCATGTTCCTGCGAATGCATGGTGTGTTGTGTATTAGAGGTTCAAAAGCTCGGTTGAGAAATGAGTAGTTCTTTGAAAGAATTTTATTGACATGAGAAGGAATCTTGGAAGTGGTGTAACACTTTTTCAAGGTTGCTGCTAAGGCTGTAGTGGTGTCTAGTTGAGAACTTGGCACATTCTTGACTGCAGACCCTGCTTGGAGATTTCCCTATGTCAGTGGTGTTTTGAGGAAAGCCTTGCAGATTTGGGCTCTTACAAAGTGCAACCTAATATATATCAACAGGAGCTTTATTTAACAAAAAAAAGAATCTTTGCACCGCTTTTGGAAGTACCCTGATGGAAAGCGCCAAGAGCAGTATGCTGTTAATAAGCAGAGCTGTATGTTATTTCCAGGCATACCTGTAGGCAGAATGCAAGGAGAAACTGGTAGCATCTAGGGCCTGATCCTGAAACCACTGTTGGCTTTTGTCCTTGCAGCTTCAAAAGCTCTGTTTAAGGTGTGGAGATGGGACTCCAGGCAACATACTTTACCAACAAATGCACCAGACTCTGCAGATTTCTGGATGACTTTAATATCCTGCAATTGCAGCTCTAGATAATTGGTAAGAAGCGATGAGCTCTGAAGAAAGTAAACGCCATGTTGATTGAAGTGTTAGAATGTGCTAGAATGCATTATCATTTGTGGGTAGGATATAATCTTACAAAACAGTGTTTAGTAGCCGGAGGGGGAGAACGCAGTGAAAAATCTGAAACGTGTGGTTTTTCATATATGTTGTTGCTCTTCCGGTTACAGGAGGTGCTGAAATAGATATTAAGGCACCTAATCAGTTCTGAATCCACAGAGATTGTCCACAGAGACAATGATCTGTTCAAGGATCTGGAATAACCGTTCCACCTCCTGATAGCTTTCCCATAAGCCCATTTGGAAATGTTTTACTAATGGAGTAGACTCCCAAGGGAAGGAGTGAAAGTCATCTGCAAAGTTGGTTACAGTTGGATTGTGCAAAGCACGGGGGATCATGCGCTGGGCAGCAATCCTGCCACTCCTTCGCAGAGAACTAAGTGTGACCCACTGTGACTTTCCAGTTGACCCCATATGAGGTATTTTGTGCAGTGATACTGAGCTTACTGAGCTGTAATGCCAGGAGATGCCACTGCAAAATCTGACATGTAATTTCTTTCATGTGATAAATTACAGTTTTCTATGCAGTGGGAGAGAATCTGCTGGGAGGCAGACAAGGACTAACCTTTTTGTATACTTATGCTATGGAGATATAAGGCCTTTGGAATTTGTTTGCATCCTAAACAAACATAAGGGTGTCAGTACTAGGAAAAACCTGATGGTAACTCCTAAGTCCTCTTTCACTCACCTGCTGATGGCTGTTGTGAATAACCTGCTTCAAGCTGAAACCCAGCATTAGATCCCAGCAAATCTTTCAGGCTCTGAGCACTTAGTTCCTATGCAGGAAAAATGATATGAGAATTAGGTACATTCACATAAAATCACATGGAGTTGCTCATTCTGTAGTTACATATTAGAGGCTTAAGCCATACAGCAGCGCTTGGATCCTGTTAGCTGTTCCCAGGCAGAGTGCAGGTGGGATTGCACGCAGCCTGGCCCTGGTCCATCCAGAGATAGTGGTGTCTCCAAGGGAGAGCGAGCAGCAGTGCTCAGTTTTACTGTGTTATGTTAATTTCTTCTGGATTAAGGCCTATGAATATATTACAGACATGATGGGGTAGTTGAAGGGAAACTCGATGACATCTTGGGCTGTGATTTGGCCTTTGTGTAGGAAATTTTAATTCCTCTGAAGCCCAGTACAACTTGTTACTAAGAATGAACTATGGCGTTGCTGATTGCTGTGTACAGACTTTCATCTCAGTACCTTAAATTTGGCATTGAAGTGAACAAGATCTTGCGTGGAGGATTGTTTTATGAATTTCCCAAGATTTATATCAATCCAGTTTCCCATTCCTCTTTGGATGTCACAGGCGATCCCTAGAAACAGGAAGAAACCTACAGGTCTATTGACAAGGCAGTGTTACTAACTAAGACTACCTATGTCCTTGAAGGGCAGTCATGATGATGCCAATGAAAGGCACAGAAGTAGGACAGCATTCCTGTGGGTGCCGACTGTTTTAGTTTATTGAATTAAGAGACTGTGTTGGAGCTGATTCTAACTCTGGGAAATATCCTCGTGCAGTGCAAGTAGGACCTACAGACAGGACCAGCTCCAGGGAGACTACATCAAGGCTGGCCCTGCTCTGTTCCTGCTCAGTGAAGTTGGATCCAGCCATATGGACAGCTGAGTGAAGGTAGGAACCCATCACTGATATTTTCTATCCTGGAAACAAACTCTGTGATCACTCTCTATCCTTTGGGTTTTAGAATTATTTTACTTCTTTGCTGCTGTTACCTGTTGAATGTGACTGTTGGCTCAGATAGGTTTTAATGTAGCTGTTATATATGTTGATTTTGGTGGAAGGTGAAAGGGCCTCATAAGCGATGTTGAATCCTTTGATGCTGGGAAATAAAAGAGGACATGTTCAGAAAGGAACTGCATTTGTTTGGAGTTTTAAGGAAGTTGGCCCATTGTTTCCAACCTTCTGCGTGGCCTGGGTGGTGCCTGAGGTTGTCATATCTCATAATTGGACTTAACAGAAGAAGCTCATGAATATTTCCATTTATATGAACAGAAAAACATTTTAGAATATAGGGGACTTGCTCACAGCTTTTCAGCTGTGATAAGCAAATGAAGTGACCTGGAAGATCTCTATGCAGTCCCTGCCTAGTAGTTCTGTGTTGGTTTCAGCTAATGAACAGAACAGTAAGGGAGTCAGAGCTCAGCCCTTCCATCTTAGAAATCTGAAGTGTGGAGGTCTCAGATGAAGTGCTAGCTTTTAACTGCAGTGCTGTCATAACCCTAAGAGTCACGCTAAACTCACATTGCTTGATAGGAATCACAAGAGACGTTGGTCCCCAGCCATCCCAGATAAGTTTCGTTGATACCAGGCAGCAATAAGGGCAGCCGCTGCTGGAACCAGGTTGCCCAGCTTTCACTGGAGAAGTTTTGTAGTGCAGGTCTTAGCTTTAGTAGTACTGTCCTTAGTATCGCGTCTCTAACCAGCGTGCTCGGTAATGAGGTCAGATTTACCTGTGGTATAAAGAAGAGCAAAACCATTAATACAGTTTGAAGTTCTGGATAAGCATTCAAATCAGAAGCGGCTATTAAGGGAACACCTGCAGCGTTATTGTAATTAAATTAAATTGCCTATCCCTATCCAGGGTTTAAGTCTATTTCCTTGCTCACTTGCTTGCCCCTTGCTGAGATCTCTCATAACGTTGTCTAGTATTTACCACAGCTTCTCTCTGCCTTTCAGCTCTCTTATGTGTAGAGAGCTGCCATTACATTCAGAGCATAGTGTGGGCTGTACAGTGGAGGCAGCTCGTCATGGCATAGACCTTCCCCTAGTACAGTGGACGTGGGGGTTGGAGAATACCTGGGATCTGTTAGGACTGACCTGGTGAGCACACACATTAAACTGGCTCATGTATCTGTCGACTGTGTTATAGGATCCGCACTCAAGTATTGCCAGGATTGAGAGTGTGTCTTCCAGGCTGGTCAGTGTTGAGTTAACAGTCAACTGTGCCATCTCTTCTGCGGTGTCAAGATCAGGAACTTTAAACTAAGAAGAAACACATTGAAAAGAGTTGTCCAAGGGCTGCGCCTAGCACGTGGCTCTAAAGCAAAGTCCTCCACCAGACAGTCAGGGAGAGAGAGTGTTTTTGTGGTACTGCAGATGTTTGCGGGCAGCGCGCTTTGAGAAGGAGACCGAAAGTAGGCTATGCCAGGGCAGATCCACATTTCCTTATGGAACAGTGAGGTGGGAATAGTCTGGTGCCACAGCTGTTGGGGAGATGAGGGTGAAAAACCCTTCAGTTTTATGTAAAGAGCTTTTCAGGAGAGAATGTTGGATATCCCCCTGGAAATGGGCTGTTACGTATGAACAGGAGTTCCTTGCCTGTGAAACGTTTAGCTAGTTAAATAGTTTAAGTATACCTGTACCTTTTAAGCTTTAAGGAGAATCTGATAAAACTGCCTGAAAACCTGTAGCTGGTTAACATTTGTTGATTTCTCCTCATATAAAATGGTTTATTTTGCTGAGGGGGGGAAAGGTGCTTTTTTTCTGTCTGCTCTGAAAAATTCATGTGTAAAGACTTTCAGTGCTGTATTTGAGAGCAAAGCAGTCATTGCCAAAAAGTTACAGAGCGCTGTGCTGAGGAGGTTAGATGAATCGAGGCTTTCCCCAAGCCCTGATGGGTTTCATATTATGCGTTCCGACACAGTATCATTCCTCACAGAATGAGGTAGATCATAAGAGAATAGGAAATGACATCAAAGCGATGGTAAAGTCTCCAGTTTGCAAGCCTTTTTGAGGCATTGTTCATGGACCAGAAGCCTCTCACCGTGGCTTTGAAAGAAGGTTCTTCTTTGCTATAGTGTACGTTCAAAGACAGAGAGAGGTCGCTTTCTGTGATGAAAATGAAGGATTTTAAATGTGGCAACGTTTGGTGGGGAACTTGCTAAGCAGAGTGAATGTCTGCAAGACTCGCATCAGCGTTTCTCCTTTGAGAGCGTCAGCTGCAGGATGAATAGGAATATTGGATTAAGCTGCTGTGGTGCAGGTGGCAAACGTGAATGCAGACAAGTTGTATTGTTCAAGATTTTGCTGGAAGTTGCTGAGATGCTATGGAGGTGGTAGGCTGAGATGTTTCATATAGAACAGTATGTTTATCTTTTGACTTAGTTTCAAGTAAATAGGGGAATTGTTGCGAATATTGATAATGTTGGGGCTTAAGATTAATCTAAGTGTCAGAATGGGAAGTTTTCTTTGTCAGTATAACACCTTACGAAAGCTCTTGTGTGTCTGCCTGGTATATGGTCATGGGCTGTGCTGTCACTGTCCCTGTAAGTAGTTAGTGAACTGGTTCATGTTTTGGGATTACAGACTTGTTTAGTTTAGTTCAACCAGTAGCAAATAGTATATTTGTACCACTGCCTACTTTGTCGATTTGATTTAAGTACCATCAATAAGACTGTCTGAAACAATACGAAACATACCAAGTGTGTTGTTCAACATTACTTTTATTGATGATTGTGTAGGTAGTGTCGCACCCATTCTTTAAACAAAATCAGCATTTTAATAAATACTAGCACTGGCTTACACAGTGTATAAAGTTAAAACATTGTCTAAGGCATGTTTTACAGCTGTGGAGGATTTTTTTTTTTTTAGAACATCGTATGAAGAGAAAAATCTTTGTTTTTCACATGAAAGCAGAATTGTTGGATTTTCAAGTTGTATTTGAATTATTGCATAATGGAATTTCTGTCTTTGCTGTGACACCAATATTATAGTATCATTTAGGTACATACATCCCAATCAAATATTAGTCTAGCAGGATTCAATTCCTATTGATCTTACTGCTGTGCTCTTTGATATAGCTTAATGCATCACGTACGTTGTTGTAGTTACAGCTTGGTACCATAACGTAGGCAGCTTGAGAGGTTAATTCACCGTGTCCTGAGGATGCGCAACCCATTGCTACTGATTAGACTAAACTCAGAATAACAGAATATATCTGATGTTTTTGTAGACCTGAGCAAATAACTTCTATTATTTTTGAAGACAACGTGTAACTTGAAAAGTCATTCTCTGGAGAAATTAGGAAAGGCAATACCCACATGAGCAATTTTACTGTGACATTTAAGCCAATTCAATTTTAAAGATGATTTAAGATAAGTTCCCCTCACCACTTGTAGTGGAATATGCCTTTACATTTTAGACACATCCTGGGCTCTTGGCATTGATTCTGATAACCAGTGATAACAATTAATACATTTTCATCAAAGAGAGGCTGTGAAGAGAGAGGCAAGCAGCCGGAATGTGTATTTCAACCCCTGATGCTGCACATAGGTCATATCTAGTAAACTCTCCCATAGAAACCCAGTCTGATCCCTGCTATAAAAGATGCAGCCACCATGTGAGGAATCACCTGCCTCTCCCCTGTACCGATTATTGTAAATACAAAGCCCAGGAGGTGATCTGTTTTGCTTGGAAGCTGGTGCTAATTCTACTGTTGCTCAGTGCATAGACTAGTAAAACTTACTCCAGTGATGTCTGGGTAAAAGGTTTGAAGTTCGCTTAGTTTAGCTACTGAACAGATCTCTCCCAGATTCTTTTGCAACCAGTCTTTGGTGCCAGTAGTTCCATCCTGGCACGCTGATCCTGTAACCAGAACAGATCCAAAGAGTTAAAAGCCACAACATATACTCAAGGAGGCATCTGGGCATCCTTCATGTGAATGATTAAATATCTGTTAAGAGAAGAATGGCTAATCTTCTACCTATTGCAAGTGCAGGGTCTGATCTTCTACACTCTGATTCACTTCCAGACTACACCAAATGGAAATCCTATTTCTCTGCTTATGTCCTATTCATTCCATAATATCATACCTCCTTACACCAGTATTCCCCATAGCTTCAAAAGGAAAAGTGATTTCCCTTCCTCTTTCACAGGGTTGTTGTGAACTTACCAAGGTCGTAGTGAACAGCAGAAGTGACTGAATCTCAGTGTTGGGAAGACGTGTGATTGTTAGGTGTAAAAATCTTTGGTGTTTGGAATACGAAAGGTGCTTTACTGGGAATAATAGTGCTTTACTGGGAACTTATGCGTAGGCACCTTACCTGAGTCTGTGAACTGGGCTGTCAAATAGGCCTTCTGAAATTCATACACATCGTGTTTCTTCCTTGCTGACAACACTGGGTAGGCTCCGTCAATTGCTGCAATGCTGGGGAACAAACCATGTAACAGATGATTTCCATGTGAGCAAAGCAAGGGAGATCAGTGTAGTGGGGTGAGGAGAACTTCTTAATGCTGACAAACCAAAGGTGGCAGATGCTAGTAGTTGGCCAGTAGCATGTGGGTCATCAGATTTGGCTGTATAATTTATGGTGTGCTTGAGACTAAGGATTAACATTTGGTATCTGTCTACAAGAAAATGCCCCCTTTAGAGCAGAGTCATTGTCTGATTTTTGGCTATACTCAGTGCTAAACATGAAGGTAAAAAGCAGCTCTTGCCTGATCGATAGATAACTAGTGATGCAAGAGTGACCGCTTACGTAGCAACACAAAGCTAAAGCAGCCGCAGCCCTGCGGGCAGACACTCACAAAGTTTGGTAGTATGGGCACGGCAAGCGGAGGGGCAGCAGCTCCAGCACTGTCGTGTTTACGTGGGGCAGCAGGACGCGCAGCCTGTGCAGCCACGTTGATGTGTCTTCCAGGGACATGTCAGTAATTTGTGGGAAGATGATCTCTGCTGTCACCATTAGCATTGTTTCTCGAACCTTAGCGCTTCCTAGGAAATCGGAGCTCTGAGGAAGGAGGAAGAAATTGAAGCGGGTGATGAGCAGAGCTGTTGGAAAGCCTTGAGTATTGAAGCTAAACCAAAAAAAGTGGTGAAGGAAAAATTGGCAAAATAACCACAATTTCTTCTCTTTGTTGCTCTCCTCCCTTTCCTTCCTCTCCTTTTAACAATAAGAGTTGGAAGTATGGGCTGGCTGCGGCCTTGCTGGGGAGTTGACCTTGACAATTCAGGTTTTCTTTTGTCAACAGAGTTGGACGGTGAAGCAGGCCAGGTGCTTGAATTTCCTTTCCCTCGCACTCCCACAGCCACTGCTTCTGTTACGGCAGTCAGCAGAGTGGTCACAAGTGCATAAAGCGAGGCTGGGGCACGCTCGGGCTGCTCAGCTTGGCTTACTGTTAACTCGTCCTCAGCCCAGCAGGACTAGGGCAAGCAGCAGAGTCTCTCTCTTGCTCACTCTTACACAAATGTTTCAATGGATGTTATCAATTTTAGGGGCCTGGTCCAGAACCTTTTGTAAGTCATTAGACTACCACAGATCAGCAGTAGAGCAACCCTTACTGTTTATATCCTGGTGCTGGGTTGGAGTAGTGGGTGCGCTTCCCAAAGTTCCTCTGAGGAAGTACATTTTACGCTGCTCTGTGCACAGAAGTTAAACCAGCGTAAGAGCTGGACTGAGACAAGGTCATACTGGAGCAGGAGGAACTCCTCCTAGGTCATCTCCCAGATTTATTTTATTTCTGGCCATGAGAGTCCCAGAGTTGGAAGTCTGAAAGTTCACCTGTGACCTGTTCTACGCCGAGGACTTGGTTATCACAGGCGCTTGGGTTACTTACCTTCAGGACAAAAGTGTTGAAGTCCTCTAGGAAGGCACTGAGGTAGTGGAGAGGGTCCTCCTTGTTCCGAATTACCTCCAGCACCTTCTGGATGGCTGTGGGGCTGTAGATGGTCTTGCTCTGAACGGTCAGCTGGGCCAACACCTCAGCTGAGAAAAGGTCTAGGGAGTCATGCTGAAGAAGACGGAGCACAGAGTGAGGCCTGGAGACAGCATTCTCCCCCTGCTCATCTCTCTCAGCCCACCCGAGCTTTCACCTGTGAGGAAGGTTAACTTCTCCCTGGACAGGATTTCGGACAACAAGCAGCACACAGTGTTTGTTGGGATTAAATTAGTAATATCCGTTCTCTGCTGCTAGACAAGTGATTTGTGAGAATGTTCTCAGCAGACCATCTGTAATTTACTATCTGCTCCTCCTGTGACTTATCAGCCCCTGCTGTTTGGAGCTTGTCATTGAAATTCTTGTCTCCTACAGAATTTATATTCTCCAGATAAGATGGTTATCTCCTAGAGGCAGTGCTTTTGACACTATTTTAGCATTAAAACTTAACAAGAAGAAACTTAATGAGAAAAAAATGGAAGCACATAGGAGAAAATGAACAACACAAATAATGAACTAATCCAGTTGAACTCTGTTCCTGTAAACTTAATGGCAAAGAATAAAATGCCAAATATTTTATATCTAGCCCTTACCCCATGGAAGTTGCTCTTCAGTGTTGCAAAATCTGAGTATGATCCAAAAGCAGTGAACAAACCAAAGTACTGTAGCAGCCATTCCCTGTCTACGGCAGTGCCCTGGGTGCAGGCGGAGCCTACAAAAGGAAAAGCAAAGCTCAGAAGATACATCACTTCTTTTGCTGAATTGCAGAAGCGTGTAACGCTGTCAGTCCCCACTGACAATGAAATACGTATTGTAGTTCATGTTGCAAGCTCCCTGTGGGATCCCAGCCCTACCAGACAGGGGAAGGGGGACTCATTTAGCCTTTGAGCATATTTGGGTTGCCAGATTCCTTCCATGGCAGCATGTTCTAGGCTCATTCTTGGTACAGCTTCTGCTTTTTGACCTCAGCCCTGTGCCATATGAGAGAGGTTTCAGTCCTCCCAAGAGAAAGATGGTACCTTTTGCCGACCACTGTGAGCTGAAGGGCTAAGCAGCAGGCCAAGGAGTGAGGGAGGGCTCCATTAAGAATTGGCAGGAGATTCAGTACATTCATCCTCCAGGGAAGCAGCTTATCCAAAGGCAGAGATGCTTCTCTGCTGACTTGAGGGGACCCTAAAGGTTATTGCACTTAATTGTCCTGCTTCTTCAGGAGATGAGGCTCTTTGGTTGGTTTGATGAGGATTTGCAGGTGTATGTGAGTGAAGCAGAGTCTCCGCTTAGGGTCTTCTGCTTGTGGTCTGAAATGTGAAGCTGCAGTGTCAGCCAAGTAAGATCATAATGGTATTCACTAAATGAGAATCTCAGGTTTGGCACTGGATGTTTGGGATAGTGGAAGCTGCTCTCCTCACCCAGTGGTTGTGCTTCCATCTTTACAGGCAAAGAGAGAAGTAAGAAGAGTGTCACTGAAGTGATAATGGACTTGATACCTACATGGCTGCAAGAGAGTCGCATGTCATGTCACTAGGTAAGAAGCCAAGATTCTGTGCATTCAGGCTGCTCAGGAAGAAGCCAAGCCTTCCTCCAAACCATGCGATGTAGTCCTCAGTAGAGAAGAGCTCAAATACCGTGCTTAAGTGACAGAAGATCTGCCCCAGGATGAATCGTCTCACGTCACCATGAGGAAGCTGATATAGATTATGCTTCAACCAAAAGAAAAAGACATCATTAAAAGTGCACAATGCAGTTAATATTAACAGGGACTGGTAAAAAGGAGTCGAACTGAGAGCCAAGAAGTATGCTACAGTTCTGAGATAATCCTGCTGGATTCAACTGTGTCATGTTGTTCTTCTCCAGGACGCTTTGATGTAGTCTGCCTCATCTGGGCATTTTATTCGTGTGATTTTATTCTGTAACCTCTTTTGTCAGTGTATGCATATGAGATTAATTCTTAGATTGGATTCTCATCCAGCTGATCCTTTATCTCCAGGATTCCGCCACCACCATATGTCTGAGATGGATTGTGTCAAACAAGGGGCTGAATATCTCAGTGAAAAAGAGAGTTACAGTGTGTCACAGACCACTTGATGGGACCAGGGAACTGGAAGAAAGGTGAGCATAAATAACAGCACAGTTGGAATTAGTTTTTGCGTATTTACATCTCAAGAATGAACGACCTTGGAAAAATGTCTTTCAGAAACATTTCATTGCTGAGATATTTTGTTATGCTTCACCTCCCAAAGCTTTGTTAGCCTCACTGCTGCTATGCCATCTATCTGCCTTGCCCTTTTTTATTAATAACAAGACAATATTGTGGCAAACGGTCCTTCTTTGTGAGCCTTTTGTGGTGACAGTGGAAATGCTTAAAAAAATAAAGAATCTGACTCTCACTGTCATATACTTCTATGTGAGTCTGGACTCACTTCAGTGATTGATATGTTGCATCTCTGCAGTGTGGCCTGGAACAGAATCTATTTCCTCCTTCATTTCCTTCTTCCCCGTGAGATGCCATGTGCCTTTCTGGGAAGTTAAGCTAAATTCCCCGACTGTTTTCTGCAGTCCTGTTCTCACACATAGCCCAGGATCTCAGCATCATCATTGTGTTAACTTGCTCTCTCCTTCCGAGGCTCACACTTCAGATGTAATTCTGTGCCTAAAGGTGAGCTCAGTTTTCTGAGGTACCTTAGCACACGGAGAAATCTCAGTGAACCATAACGTAAAAGAGCATTAAGTGGCTTCAGAATTATTGTGCTGTTGAGATGACATTTGAATTTCATGTCCTTGCCCATCTCAGGAATGCTCTAAATCACTTCATGAGTAAACAAGACCACGGAACAGGCTTTTGCTGTTCACTAGTGCATAACTGTGGAGCTGAAAATCTCCAGATGTAGCAGCTGGAAGTGAAAAATAGCAACTTTTTTTAGAGAACGTGGTCACAGACACTTAAAGAATACTTTTGGATGGATAGATCTAGTTACCTGCCACTACTGTCTAATTGCCCTCAGCACAGATGCTAGAAGCTGACTTTGGTTCATGTAATTGTTGGTCAACCTCCAGCGTAACATACTTAATTCTGGGATCCTCTGTGTTTTGCTCAGAGTAAGAGAAAAATTCCTAGTGATGAAGCTGGTTTATTCTTTTCCAGGCTTATCTCTTGGACCCACAGCATCCCAAAACAAGGCGTATCTTGGTGTTCTGGCTTTTGTTCAAGGCAAAGTGTGAGGAATTTTTGGGAGAAGCCTTTGTTATCTTTAAGACCTTTAACCATTTCACTTTGTTTCTGCAGTACTGGAAAAAAAAAAATTTTGGCACTTCTTGCTGTTCTTTGCAGATCATGAAACAAGAGCAAAGCAAAAAATTCACCTTGCATTTGAGTGAGACCCGTGTATTCCTCTTTGGTCTCACTTCAAACTCCCCAGCATCAGCTGGAGGAAAGCCTAGCTCTTCCCTCTCTGAAAAGGTGGTGTATTATATTGGACACGGGAGGCCCTCGACAAAGGAGCGTGATGCCCACCCAGGTCAAAGCTTTCTGCCCAGGTTGTGGGGAACAGTGACCATGCAGTCCACGTTTTGCAGAACGTGATGTATCCAAGTGATATTCACTTAAAGTTACCAGATACAATGTCCGAAATGGACAAATCTCACATCATAACCCCAGAGCCTGTTGAATTTATGTAATTAATAAAGCTGAATTAATAAGACAACACTTGGGAAATATGTGACATAAGTCTGTTACATGATGATAGCCCGTTGCACACACACTGAGGTGTTTATTTTGCATTGCTGGAGATTAGAACAGAGGCATTTGGGATTTGGCATTTGTCAGAGTTGTATCTACACTACAGAACCCACCTGGCCCTAGTCCTCAGTGCAGACAATGCAGCCTGTGGAATCGCAGGTTTGGGGCTCGGGTGGTCTCTTCCCTGCTTTGCAGTGCATGATCGTGCTATAGCAACGTGACTCTGCCGTGAAGGTGCTGCATGCTTGTGAAGCCACTTTTGGGTTTGGGAGACCTGAATGAGTTCCTGCCATGCAAAGGCATCAGTTAGACGGGTGTGACACAGAACACCCTGCCCGGAATTAAAAAATCAATTGATGACTCAAATCTGGATCAAATCCACTGAAAAGGAGTTTCCCATTTTCAACAAGGGTGGGCTGAAGGTGACCAGGAGTGGCCAATTTCTGAAAACCCTTGGTTGCTCAGTTTTTTATGAACTTGTCCAAACCAATGTTTCTTAAGTTTTGTGAGTTATTGATCAATGTCTGATTTGCTAACTGTGACTTTTTCTTAGACCGCATTCTCTGATGTTTTCTTAGACCATGCTCGGAGACTCTTGACAAGCAATGTTTGATTCTAGGGATGGAGAAGGACTTTTTCTTGGCAAGTCAAAGGGCAATGTATTGTTAGATGTATGATGTAAGTACATAAAACTAGAGGATAAACAAGTGCCACGGAAAGATTTACAGTACAGACTGAAGAATCATAGTATTAAGGAGGCAAAGTCAGCAATAGTTAGAGATTATTTTTTTTTTAAACAGTTAAATCTGTTTGGAAATAGCTGTTGCAGATGTTGCTCAGTTTCCATGTCTAGGCTTAAATCAGCTTTGACAGTAACATCAGTTCATCCCACTTAGTTTCTTATATAGCATGAAGACAGCTACGGAGGCAGAGGTTTACTTTTGCTCATTTGATAAGTCACCAGCAGATACTCGTAGAGAAGGAGAGAACTTGCTGGGTCGCAGAGAAGGGTCAGGGGCTGAGGCACAGGAGTGGAGACCGTGTGGTCATCTGTCTAGAGGGGCGTAGTTCATATTTGTGTCGGTGAGGAAAAAGTCACAATTCAAAATGTGTTTTTGTTCCGAATTGGAATGAAATCAGAAGTACAAGAATATATGACTGAAAAAAAATAACAGAAATGGCTAATGCTTGTCTTGCATATTTTCCAGTAAAGTTTCCACAAGAGCCAATGCTGTTTTGTGAAATCTTCCAGCTAGGTTAAACCAGCTTCTTCCCCACGGCACTTTCCCCAGGTGAGTGACTCGGCAGAGACGTCCAGCGGCGGCAGAGCCGGGTGTGTCGGCAGGGCTCAGCTCCCGCTGGGCAGGACTGTCCCCGGGCCCTGCCGGCAGACGGATGTCCTGAGCACACAGAGCAAGGTGGGGTGGCGGCAGCAGGGCTGTGCTCAGCTCCGCTGGCCCAGTGCAGCGACCCGTACGGAGGGCCGACAGGTTGCAGGAACAAGAACTGACCCTGCAGTGCTTTTCTTACTTTCCCCCTCCCCAGTTCTCCCTACAGCTCTGACATTGCTTAATGACCTGTATTTCTCCTGTCCCGGAAAATAAGGACCCAGCCAGGCAAATTGTGTTTGAATGTGATATTCAGCCAGGTTCATTGATTGTCCTGCCTGGTGCGTGTTTACTTTTCATCAGACACATACATGCCACAGGAAGGGGTTAAATCTTCCTTATCTCGCCCTACAGAGCAGGTCACTGCAGGGCGCAGGACAAGGCTGGATACTGCGAGCTGAAGGGAGTCCCTTGCAGGTGCTGGGCATAGCAAGGTGCTACATGAGTGTGTGGAGAAAATACTTAAGAAGAGCATTTAAGGCTGGCAGCCTTTGACTGACAGGGGCTTAGGGAGAGCGAGAGATGGGTTTAGTCCTGCTAGATGATGAGTTAGACTTTCCAGTTCATGAGCTGGATCTCTGACTTTCATATCATAGGCTTTCTCTTTCCCTCTCTTCTTTCTTAGGGCTGTGTATCACCTGTCACCCACTATAGGTGACTATGCACACATTCATGCGTGTATATATATATATATATTTACATATAAAAGAGAGGGCAGGTTAGACTACTCTGTTGCATCGCAAGGTGTCAGCCTTGCTGTAAGGAGGAGCAACTGAGAACACGCAGAGTTTCTCAGCAGGTGGCTGACTCATACAGAAGACCTTTTTCTTGAAGCTATGAAATAGAGGCAGAGCTGCTTTGTACTTGGGAATAAGGAGTGCCTGTCAATTGTAGCTGTATTTTGCTGCACTTCAGTGTATGGTAGAGGTGTTCAAGTACTGACGATACTCACAACAGAGCCAGAAGGGGCAGGAGCATTGCTGGGTGCCCACAGCACCTCACCCTTTCTTGCCTGGCCCTCTGGAAGATGAGTGTGTGCTTTGTGAGGACCCACTCAGCCAAAGGCCGTGGGAGTTGTGAGAACATGGCACAGCAGCTGACACCAGTAGCGCTGCTCCTGGAGTGCTGGGTGACAAATAGTTTCAATGCTGTCAGCACCATGGTACAGCCAGAACTGATGGCTATGGGGCCAGTGTTGCGATAGCTTGGTTCTTCCTGAGCAGCCTTTCAAGGCTGGACTGTGTTTCTGGGAGCACGTGTCAGCTCTGAGTCTCCTCCTCCTGAAAATTGGTCTTTCAGTAATGTAAGTGACCTTAAAACTGGTCATGCTGCTTAGTCCTGGCTGCTTATGTGTCAGGAGTGTCTCCAACAGGCATAGCCTCAAGACCCTGCGCTGGTGGGTAGCTAAACAGGTAGGGTTAGAGCATTACTAAACAACACTCCTGCTCTCTAGTGCAGCCAGTTGGCTACCAGCATGAATAGGAACCTTGTCGAGAGAGGAAAATCAGATTAATTACCTTTTTTTTAGGTTGGTTTGGCTTACAGTTGAGGACAAGGTTTGAGCGTTAGATGTTGGTGGTTTTTGACTTTGTGCAAAACAAACATTACAGAGATTGAAGAAGAGAGAGGGAGGTAGAAAGCAAGCAAAACCTCTTGTGTAAACCTCTGGGAAGGTGTAATGTGGTGGTTGTGTTTTACTTCCAGCTATAAACTGATATTTGGTGGTATGTGGCCTTTTTATCCTGTCTTAATCATCTCCGCTGCCTTTGTATTCGTCTCCGTGACACTTCCTTTAGCAGTGTGCAGACAATAGCTCTGGGAGTGTCGTGTGGCCAGAGCAGGGCTTGTTCTGGAGCTACTACAACAGGGGATAAATCAGGATTGGGTTTTAGTCCTGAGCTGACCGAGGATTTGGCATGTCTGCTGGTAGGTGGGTCTCTGAGACCCTTGACTTCCCTGGGTTTTCCTTTGCAACTTAGAAGTAGCCTCAAGTGAAGGCCTGTTAGTGCAGGCAGGTGAGAACAGATGGTCTTGCATGAGCTGTAAAACACAAACTTTCCGTGTGGAGTTCTGGTGACCCCACTGGCATTTGTAGGCGTGGGCACAGTAACGTCTTGAAGCCAGTAATGTTTCTTTTCATATATTCCCTGCTTGTAACTGAATGCTTAAGCAAACAGAGGTGAGAGAAGCTGCTTACTTGAACCAGATACTGCCTTGTTTATAAAAATCTCTCTAGGTGACATTTAACAAGCAGGCATGTAATACTATGCAGTCACATAGCTGGATGTGACCTGTGCGCTTACGCATTCTTTGAAAGATCTACACTGAGATAAGAATCAATTTGAAACTATATTTGCTTTGATAATAAATCTGAGAGTATAATTTTTGCTCATTGCTTTCTGAACCAGTGACCGATTCTGGTGTCTGCCAATCCTTGAGACAGAGCTGTGCAATTTAAATGCCTGTGTCAGCTCCTTTCCTGGTCTGAACTATGCCTTTGATCCTGTGAATCCACAGGTGTGCAGAGAAAGGTGGCTCTGCAGCTGAAATGGGCCAAAACGCTCCATGCTGCAAACGCTATAGTGACTAACGTTGCAGTTGCCTATTCGTGCTAAAGCTCTCTTCTTGCCATCACTGACCATAGCAGTATATTCAAGAGGAAAACCTTTTTTATAGGTTACCTGCAAGATGTGACTTTCAAAAAATGCATCTTCTGCCTTAACCCAGAACCTTTCAGACTGTCAACCCAGAACCTTTCAGACTGTCAACGCAGAACCTTTCAGACTGTCAGCCCAGAACATGGCTCCAGGCAAAGTGGTTGTAAGAATGATCCGCTCTTAAGCCAGGAGATGTTCTGATGAATACCTGGAGAGCCCTCCTGACTTTTTCTTTTGTGATTCTGCAGGTAGGCAACAGCGGTTTTGGTCCAGAGCAGCAGGAGTGGGGGCAGGACTGCTGTGCAGTGGAAGCAGTGATCCATGGGGCAATGCTCGTTGGTCCGTTGCCACTGAAATCACAATTCTGACTTGTGAGCGTTTTTGTAGCAGTGTTTCCTTGTTTACTTTTTTGGAGAGATAAAGGAGGGGAGAGGTTTCACACTGCCGTGCTTCTATTACTGGGGAGTCTTTCTTTGTGTGCTAAGTCCCAGTAAGCCTGAGATCTGTACAGAGGGGATAAAAGAAGAGCTACTTGCAAGTGATGACTGTATCATAACACGGTTTTTGTGGGCTTGGAGCTGTTTATACCTTAGACCACAGAATTTTCATCACTTCGGCCATTATCCTCTTCTGACAGCTCTAGACTCAGCCCTTTGTAGGGAGCTCACACAGCTCGTCCTAGCTGACCCTGGCAGCGAGCTCGTCTGTTTCTTGCCCCACCAAAGAGAAGAGGTTTGGTTTAGGCTGGGGCTTGACCTTGGTGTTTCTCTCTTTCTGGTTCTCTGTCTAGTCTCCTTTGGAGGTCCTCCTAAAAGCTGCTGTGGTCTATCACCTTCTCACCTGTAGTCCAAAGGGTAATTAAGCAAAGGATTGGACACCTCAACTGTGTCATGTTGTTCTTCTCCAGGACGCTTTGATGTAGTCTGCCTCATCTGGGCATTTTATTCGTGTGATTTTATTCTGTAACCTCTTTTGTCAGTGTATGCATATGAGATTAATTCTTAGATGAGCTCACATAATGAAGGGATCTGGTGTGACGGACATGGAAACAAAGAATGAATTTAGTTTCCCTTGTAGAGCTATATGTCTCCAGATCCCTTTTTTATAACTGGATCATGTCCCAGCAGGGCCCTGAAGATTTCTTCTTCATGAGGCAACCAATGATTCTATGATTCTGTAAGAAACAGAAAAATAACATGGAGTTTTTGAAAAGTATCAGCTTGGAACAGGTCCAGAGGANGTGTCCCTGCCCAGGGCAGGGGGGGGGAATTACATGATCTTTAAGGTCCCTTCTAACCTGAACCATTCTATGATTCTGTGGGGTTTTGTACCATGGGAAAATGAGTCAGTGCCTTGATAACCCTCTTCTCACCCAACCTGACCGTGCATGTATAGCATCGAGTGTGGCTCAAGTGTTCTTCAGTAGCACTGAATTGTACAATTGACTGCCGAGGTGTTCCTGCCATGTTAAGCCAGGTGTGGCAACAGACAATAAATCCTTCCCTATCCCATCTCCACCACGCATGCCACACACCCTGCTCAGCCCAAAGTCATTATACTTCCCAGCCGTTTTCATCCAGAACAAAAGGGGCTTTGTGCTGTCTCAGAAAAGTCAAGTACCCCGTTGTGCTCAAGAGAGCACTCTGGAGAAGCAGCCGGAGCAGACACATGCTCACGCCGCAGCTGAAAAACCACCATCCAACATGGACCCAAGGGCCAGCAAATCACAGAAGACAGCAGCACTCCAGAGGGGATAAGGCAGAGCATTCAGCCATGGGTTTGGTACTGGATGTACAGGATGGGGCTCAGGCTTTTACTAATACGCAAGACCACAGCCGAGCTCCTCTGTAACCCTGCAAGGGCCATCGAAACTCCCTGGGTTCAGACAACCCCACAGTGTGCTCCTTTTCATTAACCCAAAATACAGCCCCAGAATCAGGAGGAGAGGTTTAAGAACAGGAACAACAGAGCACAAAATAAGAAGGCTTGCTGAAGAGGAACCAAAAGGGGCAGTTAAGAGACTGAAGTGTTGCAGATGGTGTGGAAATTATATGAAGGCGTACCAAAGGCTGAAAGCAAATGCATGCCACCTAGCAAAGAAAATCAAACTGTCATAACTGAACAGAAAGGCAAAAGAAGCTTCTGGATATAAGATCGTAGAATGGTTTGGGTTGGAAGGGACCTTAAAGATCCTCTAGTTCCCACCCCCTGCCCTGGGCAGGGACTCCTCCCACCAGCCCAGGTTGCTCCAAGCCCCGTCCAACCTGGCCTTGAACCCCTCCAGGGATGGGGCAGCCACAGCTTCTCTGGGCAGCCTGGGCAGTCTCAGAGTCCCCTCCCAGCTCTGTGCTTCTTGGGTAAGAGAAGGTCTCTAATCGTCTCGCACTGAAAGCAAGTTTTACCAGCATTCCTGGTACATGCTTTGTGTTCCCATTTGTCTGCAGCTGAGAAGCCTGATGCTGCAGAACTATAAAAGTTCATAAAGGGTGGGGAGAGCAGTGCTTAGGAAGGGAACACGGTGCAGATGAGACTGAGGACAGGGAGGGGTCTGTTTCTGGAGAGGTGGTAGCTGAGGATGTGCTAGGCTCTGTCCCCTGAAAGACTTGTCTACCCAGGTGTGCGCTGCAAGTATCTTATTCCCCCTTAGTCACAGTTGCAACCTGGGTCACTGTATGCTGCTAAGGATATTCAGATAATAGGAATAAAGCTCCTAAACCACGTCCCTTCTGGTTAGTGTGAAGGTTGTTGCTGAATTATAGGCATAAAACCTGCTTTTCCAGAATCATGTCATTTTGTGCGAGCCTGTGAGGTTTTCCTCTCTGGCAGTCCATCAGGGTGATCTTACCCTGCTCTGAAAACTGTGCTGACATGCTAAGCGGTGCTGAGCCTCCTGTGGTAAAGTGTCTGTGTCCTTGAATTGGGACAGGCTGGGATCTGGAAGGTGCAGGAATACCTGCCACAGGCCAAACTGCTCTTCCCAGCTTTCAGTTCTACAAAGTGGTCAAGCTGGGTATGGCATCACATCCAAAAGGTAAAAATCCTCTCTCTGGAGATCTGTTTTAGAGAGCTGTAATTCTCACTTAGGCTTACTCGAGCAGATGCAATACTATAAATCCGCTCCAGGCTCATTCTATGGAATTACTGGGATTTTGCTTTGGCGTGAAGTGTGCAAAAATGCCTCGCCTGTTGCTGTGTTGAAATCATTGCCTGTCTTCCCGTCTTTGAGCTCCTCTGTCTGTCTTCCTCTCCTCAGCTGTATGCTCTTGGAATCAAAGACCTTCTTGTTCGTATCACACCTGGCACTCCTGGATCTGTGCTTAGGGCTCGTAGGTGCTGAAGGATGAATGCAAACGGCAGGTATTGCATGGTTCTGCTTGACCACCCTGCAGACAGACTTAAGAAAAATACTGGATTGTTTACAGATGGAAGTTCCTTCTTGCCTTTGTGAGCTCTGATTTCTCTCCCCGTAAGAGGGCTGCTCTGCACACCCTTTTAGGTATGCATGACTTCCTGGATGACATGAGCAGGAGCTCCTGACACTTTGCATTGCCTCCTCCCATGGTTTCCTTATCTGTGGCTGAGGCTCAGTGTTGTTTTTTCTGCTTTTCAGATCTCTCCTGTTCTTGCATTTCACCTCGCGATGCCCTGGGAAGACCCATAGATCTGGCTGAGGTTGACAGAGGCCTTCCGTGCCACGTGGTCTTTGTTGCCATCTTGGTTGACTCTTATATGGACCTGCAGTTCGTCCGGCAGCATGTCCAGAGCTCCCCAGCAACACATACCTATCGAAGCCTCGGTCGTGGTCAGCCTGCTTGCAATGCTGAATTTATAAAAGGTGCAAGACGCTGAAAGCTTTGGTATTTGAAACCTGATTGAAGGATCCCAATCCATCTCAAGAACACCTCATTTGGATATCCTGGAGAAGAGGCTTCTTGCTTTGAACTAGGAGTCCATGAATCTGACCATTCACAAAATAATGCACTTCAAGTTTATAGAGATTTGGTACTTTGGATGGGTGTTGATGAGAGTCACTTTGATGTTGGGCATCCTGTGTGGTTCTGAGTCAGACAAACTAATTTATGAATCAGTGTTACACTAGTTCCAAAATAGCTGATAAACATGTTAGGTGGGGTAAGAAAGCTGAGAGTGTGGAGAGAGCTAGGGTTTGGGTTGTGGTGTTGTGAGTCAACACTGGCTTTTCTTGGTGGTGTCACAAACACATGAGTTATAGCTAGGCGTGATGGGGCAAGCCTCAGCCTGGGACATAACTGGCTTGTGGACAAAACTGCTCTTGAAAAGCATCTCTAAAGTGACCAAACAAAGATTGTTCAAACCTGAGGAGGCAAAATTACTCCACTGCATCCAAAGAAATTGAGAGAGTTACTGTGGGCAATTTCTTAGTGACTTGGGAGATCAGGTCCAAGGGTCAGTGAAAAGAAGTCTGAAATGAGTGGACTATAGTTGAATATCCATCCCTTGTTAGAATCTGCAGCAGGTCTCGTTTTTATTCTTGCGGATTATGCTTGCTATGTTTTCCTAACAGCAGTGCCTATAGGTTGACCATTATCTTGAGGAGAGCACAAGTTCAGGCAGAATCAGGAGATCCCCGTGGCTGCTGGTGCGTAGGTCTGGGGAGGTCATGGGGAACAGCACGACGTGTGGTTCTGCTGGGGAAGGAGCAAGCCCATTCCTCAGCTCCTGCAGCATGCGGTTACTGCATAAAGACCCCTTCAAACCAAATGTGATCTCTTTAATAAGAACATTGTTTAGATTTTAGAATAGAGCAGCCTGCAGGAATTAGGAAGATTATGACGTTATGTCCTAGGAATTTTGCAGCAAGGAAATAAATGAAGGTTTGTTGAGGGAAAGGTAACTTCTGGTGATAGGGAGACAGGTATCTTTGGGACTCCAATTCTGGGGCCATCGGATAGTGGTCTCGTTGCTGTGGTGCTTGTGGGTGCTAACGAGCTGCTGCAGTGAGTGCTGATGCGAGAGCCCACGTGGCACTTTGTGCAGATGCTGGGCACCTTGACATGAGGCCAGTGTGCCGTGAGCACCTTGGAGCACCTCAGCAAGCAAAGGTTCATCGAGGAAATAAGAAAGATGGCCGTGCTGTGGGATTTGCCTGCACCAGTTTTAGCCTTTTATCTCTTGCCATGGCTGCATTTTTTGATTTCAGCTGTCCTGATTCCTCTGTCCTGAGTGGAGAGCTCTGTGTTTCAGTTGACTGACCTCGCTGAGCCTGGAGCAGAGTTCCCAGTTTGACGTACCTGTGATCGGAAAACGTCCTGTCTGACCACCAGAGGAGCTGCAGTGTATTTTTCTTGCGGGTCTCCCAGGTGGAGATGACTTGGGTAAGCAGAAACTTCAAGAAAAGGGCCAAACATTTCAAACTCCACTGAAGCAAAATTTCCTTATGACAAACTGTAGTAACTAGAGGAAGGTGGTCCTAGGGTAGCTCTGTCCTGGGAGCATGGCTTTATTTTTGTTGCCTCCTGTAACTGGCAAACACATCCTGCACAGGGCAGGGAGGGAATGTACCTGTTCACTGCTCTCGTTCTGCTCACTCTGTGCAGCCTTGCTTCAGGCTCAGTGTTTCCTACTCTATCCTAGGAATGACGAGCATTAACAAATAACATTTATTCGTACTGCTAAACATTTGTGTTCTCAAGTACTTATAGGTGTGTCCAGTGCTCCAAATCCATCCTGTAATTTCAGATGCAGTTTTGAGAAGCCAGAGACACGCCCCGGTTTGCTCAGTGAAAAGGAGCCCTCTACGGATGGTAGCCCCGCACACTAAGTGCCTGGCGACCAGTGGCTTGGAGGTAAGTCAACCCTCCGAGCGGGGTTGTGCAACCTCTTATCCTCCTCTGCCAGAGGGGAGCCTGACGTCAGGGCATCAATAGCAATGAATCTCGCTTAACTAACTCCCTGAATTCTCTGCGTGCAACTCCGTGCTTTCCCGGGCATAGCAGACCCTCAGTAGGTTTTTTTGTGTGCTTTGGGTCTAGGGTTTTGTGAAGGGTGTTGGCATGTGTCAGTGTGCTTGTGAGACAGTCACCTTTTAACTTTCCTACTCTGAGTGTGGTTTTGCAATTAAGTATTATTCATGTTTGATTTTTCTTGGCTGAAATAAGGTGATTCCTTGCATGTATGAGTGCTCTGAAGACCTTTGCAGAAATGCTGCCTTTACTCCCAGGGCTGGGCTTCCTCCTTTTGGTTGGTGAGTATTACCGTGGGGGTGATGGGTGTCCCGGGAGGATTTTTCTTACCGGCAGCTGTAGCTGAGATAATGCTCAAAAGGGAAAATTGTGCTGAAAGACCATTGAATGTTACTTTGGTGGTTGTTCTAAATCTCCAGCCTTTAGTTATGCTTATTATTGTATCTGTAAACCAAAATATATTCCTTTTTGTAATGAGGTGGAAAGACAAAATTGGAATTCATTCTCTTCCTGTCATTGCAGCGCTGTCTGCTCACTGCTCCTCTTTTTGGAGTATCCAGGTGTCTGGAAAAGCACTTAAGAAATAACTTTCACTGAATCTGATTATCTCTATATTCCCTACTTTCCCTCCATCTGCTTTTTTGGTAGTAAGGGATTCTAGAGCAGGATCTTTGTTTCTTTCAGAAAGTGTTAGTGCCTTATTCTTCCTTCCCCATCAGAGTTGAGATAGTGTTTGCAGTGAATATTGATGACAATAGAACATGAACTTGTAACATTACAAACAATCTAATGAACCACCAGCTGGGGAACAGCTACATAAAGGGACCGTCAACAGTAGGCGTAGTTATCAGCACTGAAGGAAGGGAAACATTCTTTATTTCTTTAATTTAGCGGTTGTTGCTGTTCAAAACTGACTGATGTATTATGGACACCCTGATGGAAATGTGGTATTTTTTTTCCCCACTTTTCTATTAACCTCCTGTAGAAGGAGGGCTGTCTCTCTCCAGCAGAAGTACGTAGGTTGCTTGTAAAAGTTAATGACTCTCAGTGCAACTGCTTTTAATTTTGGTGGGGTGTTCTCCTGTTGGCCGCTGGCTCAGCATGCAGGTGTGGGAAGTCATTCCATTTCTTCGGGCGATGCTTGCCCCCATCCATCTACCCATCTTCCGTAAATGCCCTAGATAACTGGAGGTGGAGAAAAATCAGAATATCTGAAATGTGCTGAGCTCGTAGAGAATTTGCATCCAACAGCTTGCATGCAGTGCCCTTTGGGGGATGGATCAAACAGAGAAGGAAGAAAACACAAGTTTCTGAAAGTCCCGAAAGAGGTTTCTGAAAGGGAAGGACAGGAGATCTAAGTGGAGTGGTGCCACACTGTCCACATGAATAGCTTTGTCGTAAAGAAGCAGCGGGGAGACTGGGCAGTGCTCAGCAACCTCGTAGCACAGAAGTGCCCTTGTGGAGGAGGAGGGTCCGTGGAGAGCAGTTGAACAGCGTACGTGCATGAAGGAGACAGTCTCTTCCATTACGGAAGGCTTCACTGCAGCCTGACGGGCCTGTGCACCAACAGAGTGTGGGAGAGAAAACAATGTTTTGGAAGGGTATTGCGCCCAGCGTCGTGCACACATATCTTAGCCTTTGTTGTGATGCTGTGCGATGGAGGATTTATTGTCATACAATGAGGATTTTTGTGATTGTAGCTTGGGGTCCTCTCTGATCTTGCGGAGTGAGAAGCCACCCGTCTTCCTCCTCCTCCTCCCTGCGTGGGTGTTTCTGAACACTGCTCTTTTGAGTCAATGGTGTTATTTGTGTCCTTAAAGTCCAACATATGCGTAAGAGCTTTCCAAGAGTGGCGCCAAAGGGCTTGGCTGTATGTTTCCAAGGTGTCCAGTCCTGAGGTGAGCAGGAAGTGATTTTCATGGTGTGAACAGCTCGGCTGTGTCTGCAAGCAGGGAAGCATGGCCTCATGGCCAGCCTCTGGCACTGAAATGTTGGTTGTGATTTTGGTAATTCTTTCGGGACTTTCTCTAGAAGTGAAGTTAATGTGTGTTTGGGATAGTGGAAAGCACTGCCTTTGCCCCGCTATGGGTATGTTTCCTTTGCATATTACTTAGTGACAGTTCTCCGTTAATTAAATGATTAAAAAGGTGAAGCAGCTAGTAATGAAAAAAGCTGTTATACTAATTAGGGGCTCTTCTCATCCATCCTTACAAGCTATTTTATAATCCCCTTCCTAATGCAGATCATGGGCTCGTGAACACATCCATACCCAGGAGAGCCGTTGACTTCCTCCTCCTCCTCTTCTTCCCCATCACAGTTCAGTGATAAGGGTCTGCCATCCTGTTCACCACGGGTTTGACTCACACTGCCCTGGGCCACCTTAGCCCGGTCTCTCAGTCATATGGTGTGGAGGAACCACAGAAGGTTGCTTCTGTGTTTTGGTTTTGGGACTCAGCTCCTCCACATTCCCCCCACGAGTCACTTCTGACCAAATATTTGTGAATAACACCAGTCCTGGCTGTGCTCCCCACACGGGGGTATGAGGGATGGGAGTCACTGGTGCTTTAGAGCCATGGAACAGTCGTACTGAACCTGAGCTCTGTTGCACCTCCACATGCCTGTTGGGCACTACTCAGCCAGCCCTGGGCTGGTTGGTCCCTGGGTCCGGGAGATGAGGCATGGGTGGGGGTGAGCTCTACACTCGCTTCAGCCTCCTGTCAGCTGCAGTGCCTGATCCAAAGTCGCTGAAGTTGATCCCTGCTGAGAGATAACTATTGAACACCTCCCACTAGACCAGGTTCATGTAGTGTTTGTTGCATTCACTTGTTCTGTCCTGTCACAAACTGGTGGGAAGTCTCTGCCTTTCCCTTTTTTTCTGTACGCAGGGGATGCTGAGCTCGGCAAGCTCCTAATCTGAAGTAAATACTACTAATGCCAGGGAGACTTGAGTCTGTGTGGTTTCCTAAGTTTGCATTTCACCACCTTTCCGGCTTCGTGGCATTGGCAGGGGAGATGAAAGTTGCCATCGAGAACAATGTAAAAGTTGGGAAACAAGGAGCAGAGAAGTGGAGGGCTTGCATAGACCTGCCAAGAGCCAGCAGTGACAGGTTGACTTCTTTCCATAAATCCCTGTCAAGCTCTCGGACAGGGCTGGCGTTGGGGGGGGGTGGGGTTGTCATACACTGCACCATGGGCAGTTCTGCCGCACAGGGTGATTTTTACCCACTTAAGGATTTATCAGGAAAACCATATGAAATACAACACGTTTGGCTACAATTGACACATTGATGGCAACACTGTAAAGAACAAGTGGAAGCTGCAAAGCTAAAAGCTTCATGGAAGTGATGAGTGAGCACGGTGAGGTGGTCTGCTGGGACGATCGCTGGCTATGGTGCACAAGGGGTACTGGGCAAGGAAGTCCTGGAGAAAAGGTCCCTTCCCAGAGTGGTATTTCTGCCCCTTTCCCTGCCTTTTTCTCTTTGGGGACAGAGATACATGCAATCTCTCATCTCATGTAAGGCACGGCATTTCTGTCCTCTGCCAGCCTGACCCGGGGTGGGTAAAGTACCTTGCGTCTGCTCACCCAGCCAGCTGTCCCAAAGGCAAAGAGAAAACAGCAGAAAGCTCTGGCAGAAATGATTTTGTGAAATATTGTGTCAAGAATGAGGAATAAAATAATGTATTGAGATGAGTGATGTCTGGGATCTGTTAAGCCAGACAGGGGCTGGACTGTGGGATGGAGCTTTGTCCTGGATTTGCTGCTAAAATCATGGAACATTGTATTCCAGGTTGGCAGGTAGCTGCTGCAACTTCTGCTGGGACACATCTGGTAAGGCAAACTTGCGTGTTTAAAATACGTCATCCACGTCTTGCAAAGCATATTTGGGTTGGTGGTCGGTGTGGGCCCCTTCCTGGTGGCAGTGCATTAATGGGAATCCAGTGGTACAAGCCACATCCATCCTGTTGAGCACAGGGGAGGATGGTAAATACCCTTCCCCTTCTTGTCTCCCAAGCAGTGAGTGTAGCGGGGGTGGCTTCTGCGGGTCTTTGCAGGGTTTCAGTGCAAGCACATCACCAGACTCATCCACCACACTCAAATCATCAGGAGAACAGTCCAACCCATTGGCTCTTATGCCTGAGTGATGGGAGAACTCGAGTAACCCTGAACTTTCCAGCTGTCTGAAGTACAGAGCCAGTGCTGGTAGGAATTTTGCAGAGGGCAACTACCTATCATGGCGAGATGGGAGCGTGGGATCTGGGCACTTGTGTGTTTTCAGGCCAGATCCAAGTACAAATGGTTGCAGCTAACGTGCTTGTGTGTAGGCAATGATCACAAATAATGTTCTGGTACCATCGTAACTGCACGATAAGATCATCTCTTTTCTCTCTTTCTCCTGGTGCAGTGCTCCAGCTCCCCTGTCAATGGTGAGTTTCTTACCAAGTAATATCCATAAAGAAGATTCAGACGTGGTTCTGTATGCATATTTCTGTCACAGTTCCCTTACCTTTGTCTCTCTCTCTTTTTTTTGGGAATCAGAATCTGCTGTGTGTGCTTCAGTGGAAAGGTATGTGAACCGTCAGCAAATTGTCTTGGCAGCATTTTCCTTGTGAGTGATGCTGGATTGTTGGGGATGTCACGTTGGGTAGCAGGAGGCCTCTGAAACCAGGTGTAGCATCTTTCTTCCAGCAAAGTCCCAGGGTTGCCTGTGGGCAGGGAGGGCTCTAATTGAAACAGTGAAGGGGAGATGTCCTCCTGGGGCTCTGTGTCTGTGCGGGACAACGAAAAGCAGGGCAAGTCCCTGGTGTGTCAGCCAGCCTGATGTGGGGGGATTTACTGCTCCAAGAACCTTGGCATTGGTGCTGAGCTCAGCCTGGCTGGTGGTGGTGGGGGACTCAAACAGGCCCTCTTCAAGCCTTCATTGAACTTGATTTCCACTTAATGGTCAACAATTTACAAGTACCCTTTCCCTGCTCCCAAATAGTGCCAGCAAATTGTTCTCATCATCTCTGGTGGTGTTTGTTTGTTCTGTATTTGTTCTGTGCCTCGCATTGCTCCTCTTCCTTAATGGGTGGGCTGGACCCTTTACAGGCGTGTAGCTAATGGCTGTCCCTGCTGCAGATAAGCAGAACTCCAACGAATAAAAGCATGTGGTTGGGGCATTCACATGCCTTCGACTGACTGCGGGGGCTCGGGCAGCCGCGCTGCATGCCGGTGTCTGCGGGTGGAGTGCTGACAGAGTGCCAGCTCCCAGGTCTGGGGCAGCCGGCACATGGAGGTGATGCCTTTGCCTTTTTCCCCACCAGTGTCAGCCAGGAGATGGTTCTGGAGGTAGCCCGCGGCCAAGCCTCCCCCTGCAGCCTCACGTTTGGTCAATACGCCTGTGCACAGGTAATGGTGGTCTCCTTTTCATGGGCTGGCGTTTTGTTTTCCTTGACACCAGTGCCGTTCCTGTGGTAAAGGCAGTCCCACTGTTGGCTGTGAACGGAGTGGCCGAAGCCTTGTGCGGGCTTCAGGTCTGGGTTGTCAAGGATTCCCTCACAAAACTGAGAGAAGGGATGGGGTCAAACACACGGGGGCACAGGGACCATCCGGAGCACCAAGCTGTGGCAGTGTCACCTTCCCAGGCAGCACCACCATGGAGGCCTTTCCGGGGCTGTCTGTGAAAGTGGGGATGCTGTCTTTTCCAAACTCCTCTCGAATGAGAAGGTGGGACAAGGGAGACTTACAGAACAAACTGACTACTAGAAACTGGTATCGTGGTGTTGAAACAAATCTCTGCATGAGAGTGACCCACGTCCATCAGGGAAAACACTTATGAGCACAATAAAAAGTGGTTGCGGCATGGAAAGTGTCATCTGGAATAATTCAGGTTTACTTCTCTCTAATTTTGTCATTATCTGTAAGTTGCCATGCTACTACTAATTGCAGTTGAATTGACAAAGATTTGAATATTATCATAAATATTTCTAACAAAAAGATGCAGTTTCTTCAAATATTTGTTAGTGGGGTTTTCTGCTTGGGCTTTTTTTTTTTTTTTTCATTGAAAAATGTTTCTGGAATGAGGAAGTTTCTTATGGAATTTTCCACTTTGATCAAATGGCCTTTTTTTTAGTTTTGGTGGGAAACCATTTTGAATAAAGTTTGTTAAAGCCACTCTTTGTTGAGGGGAGCACAGATTAGGTAACAGAAGGATCCAGCATTTGGAACTGGGCATATTTCGGCTTGCTTCCAGTCAGTGTAAGCTGGGCTTTCTTCTGACTCTTCTGTCAACAGATGTCATCACCTTACAGTGCTGAGCGCTCGTGCAAGCTAGTGAAGCAGACCTGAAGGAGATTGCATACTGCAGCATCTCTAGATATGACATGCCTTTTGCTATCTCTGTACGGATTTCCCTCTTCTTTTTCAGAGTGCTTGGCTCCAGGGCCTTCAGGATGATTTCCTCATATCCTTGTATTCTTGCCTTACCCCTAAACCTGCCAGTGCTATGGATCCAGAATATTCTGTTCTGTTCTTTTCCAAATATGATGCCAAGAAGCTTGTAGCTGCTCTGACTACGTTCAGCCAGCGGGTGGGTATCACATATCCAACTGTTTGTTTGCCTGTAGTGCCAGTGGAAGGTATTAGTTAACATTATCTTGTTTTTTACCTTAATGTTACCTTATTTTAAAAAGGGCACTATTTCGATTAGTGGATCTCCACCAATATAGCAGAGTTCTGTGCTGTTAAAAACAGCTGGGAAGACAGGAGTAACACCCGTGAGTTCGCCTAGGTTGGCTGTTGCTGGTTGCAGTGGCAGCACAGACCTGGGGTTCCTATCTGAATTACAGACTGACTGTGCTTGAATTGCCCAAGTATTGCTGCGATGACGGTCACTATCCAGAGAAGGTATTATTGCTAGGGGTGATTCTCTTCATACTGTTCAGATTCACGTGGATTTATTTATGCTAATGTTTGTTTAGAAGTCCATATTCACTTGAATTCATATGTTTCTTCTCATCTCTTACCTTCAGTTTTCTTACGTGCCTCTTTCTCCTGAGTGGAACATGGTCTTCATTAATGGCCTGTGGGAGAAGATGTTGCAAGTACCTGATATTGACAGCCCACCCGTTTTGTCTCAGTGGGTCCATAAGGGGCTTCAGCCGTTCCTGGTCGAGCCCAGGGTCTTTGCTTGCCTCCATGCCAAAAGTGTGTTCTGTGAGACGTTTCAGAAGATGTAAGTGCTGAATGCAAGCGTTGTTGTGGGGTTGGAACTAGATGATCTTTAAGATCCCTTGCAACCCCAACCATTCTGTGGTTGTTCAGTCCTGTTTTGCTGAGGTAGGGAAGTGGCCCTCACTCCGAAGCAAAGGGCTAAATCCTGTAAGCGCTGTGAACTGATGGAAGCCCAGGCGGGGTCTCTGAGAAGCTCTCTCCAAGGTTTCTTGACACACCTGCTGACCCTGGAACGGCTCCTCTGCATCAGTCAGTGTGGGTGTAGTCACCCTGCTAGCGCTGCCTCTCCGAAGCAGTATCACAGGATTGGCAGTGCAGCCCCCGGCTGATCATGGGGGCTGTTGTGAAGGGAGGTCACATTGGGAACTTTGGAAGAGGGTGTATCAGTCTCCATGTAACCGCCGTTTCTGTGCGAATCCAACCCTGCCAGGTTTGATTTCATCGGTGTTTGATGTCTGCCTTTCTTATCCGTCTTTAGAGTAGCTGCCCTGAATGGCATATATTCTGACCTTCCAGTGGAAGAACAGAGGAATCTTTACACCGGGATCAAATACTATCTCATTGAGGATGGTAAATGACTCAATTTCCTTTAAGAAACAATAGAATGTTTTAAGCCACTGATATATGCTGCACCATTAGCTGCAATCTCTTACAGGGCTGAGGCTTCACAGATATTTTTGTGAATTTATGTTGACTTTTCAATGGAAATAGGCTGGGAATATGACCGTGATAAGAAGTATCAGGAATAATTTCCCTGCCTGAAGGCTTTATTAATCCAGGATTTTATAAATTAGTACAGTCAGTCCTATGCTGACTTATATCCCGTGCAAATGGCGTTTACTGTTTTGTTGTGAAAGAACAGTGCAGGGTTTGGTTCTAGGAGCTAAAGGATTCAGGTCAGAAGCAGCTCAGAAAGGGGGACCCAGGTCAGGTACTCCCCTGTCTGCAGGCAGTAGCTTGCATGCAAAAAAAAAGAGGTTTTGGCAGATTTGAAGGATAGGAGGAGAGAGACTGGTGACAAAATATTTGGAGGGCTTTGCAAGAATGAGGCATCTGTCCCGTCCCATGAGTAAGAAACGCGCAGACATGCAGATTTGAGCGTACAGTGTGATCAGAGGCACTCGAGGAACTCTCTGCTGAGTTCTGTGATGGGCTGAAGCCTGTTCTGCATTCAGAAATCTCCAGTCTCCACTGATTTCCTGGTACTGTGCAAGTCTGTAGCTTGATGCTGTCTGCCTGTTTTGCAGGATCAAACCAGAAATGCTACAATGAAGCTGTTCCAGGTCTGAGTTCCACTGCTTGGTTTGAAAATTATCTTGGATCCTTCTTGGAGCATGCTACTGTTGGAGACCTGCAGCTTTTCGGTGATGAAGCAACAGTAAGTGCAGGCCCATCATGGTGATGAATAACATGAAGCGTGCAAAATACTCTGTGCCTGGGAGGTCGTCTTCCCTCCCTGACGAAAATTCATGGAGATGCTGTTAGCAGAACATTTCTCTTGTTTGTTTATGGTGAACAATCACTTCAGCTCATATTCCTTTCCCCATCATGATTTCTTGTGATAAGAAGCACTTGCACGGAGGTTGGTTTCACATAGGTAATTCTGCAGAAAGCAAACTGGAGTCAATAAGAGAAGCAAACCCGAACTTTATCTCAAGGCTGGGCCGATGTCTGAGCCTGGTTTAGTGGATGACCATATGTGTGCATAATGCTGCAGGGGCAGGGCCACATCCTTCAGCGCTCCTACCTTTGTGCCTTGCAGCAGTTATAGAGCGAGAGGCTTACCATGCCCTTGGAGTGCAAAGATAAATAAAGCAAGGTCCCAGTGTGTTACTTGAAAACAAAAAATAAATTTCCTCGCAACTTTAAAACCAGAGGAGAAAAACCTTATTGCTTGAAGTGGGGTTTGTTCGAACTGTCTGAAGTGACTGCCAGGATTAAAGTATCCATCTAAATTTTTTTTTTTTTTTTTTATTCCCGTTCTCAGCTTCAAAAATTTGCCAGGGATCCAGTCAATATACAGATGGTCAGCAACCTCACTTTGCTCCGGGAGACAGCTCTGTACTATACCTTGCTGCTGACCTCTGGACCTGATTTTCCCTTATCGAGGTACAGGACCTGACCTGACTTCCTACCTGACTTACGGTTTAGTGTGGGACTGTGACTTAGCGAAAGTTTGCTGAGCGGTGGTTCTGATGGCTGCTTCCATTAAACCTTTAAAGCATTTTTCTGTTCTTTAAATAATTGCATTGCACTTGATCTTGGGGAGGACCAGACCACAAGTTCCAAATCTTGGGAAGTGACTGTCGTGCAGTGCCAGCCACCGACTAATGACCAGCAGCACATCTTGTGTGCGTTGGCAGTTTTGCCTGACACAGCAGTGCTCTCTGTGAACAGGAGCATCAGCACTGTCTAAGCTAAAGTGAATCAGGGGAAACATGGGCTGGATAAGAGCATCCTTTGGAAAAGAAGGAAAGATCTGTCAGAGCCACTGTTTGTCATACTGGCAACCTCTCCTCCTTGTCTCCCACCTGCAGTCTCCCAGACAGATTTGTTTGCTACCTGAGCCCCTCAGCAGTGAGCAACCTGAGCAGAGGTGGTGCTTTGAGCTTGGCCCAGAGGATCAGTAAGAACTGCCCGTTGAACCTGACACACAGAGGAATGACTAGAGAGAGTGCTCCCTCCTCCCTGACAACAGAGGAACTGCAGGTAAACCACTGACACTCAGCCCCGTGACTCAGTTCTTCGTTCACCTAGACTAAATTTGTGAGGCTTGAGGATCAACTCTCATGCCTCCTCCTGTGTACAATCCTCTAGGCAATCTTACTTTTTTTTGTTGTGGCATCAGGCTGGTGTTTCCTGATGTGCAAAATCTTAGTGGGGGGACACAGTCCATCAATAGGCTTCATCACACAAGTTTGATGCACAAAGTCCAGTGATTTAAAACATCCAAAGGCCACAGGATCCCATAGTCTCACCTCATTGCTGCTCTGACTTTCTTTTCTGTCTGTGTGGGACTTTTTCAGGTTGCATCCTCTTTGGTGGGAAAGTTTGAACACTTCACCCCTGCAATCCTGCGTGCATTGGGCCAGGCTGCTGTTGGGCTGTCCATATCCGACATTGAAAACAGCATCAGTGATAAAGACCTTGAAGCATCTATTCCTGCCCTGGGTGAAGTTCGTGGCTGGAACACTGAGCAGTCCAGCACAATTATCAACAAACTGCTCAGATCTGGCTATCAGGTACAAAGGTTAAGATCCACAAATGCAGCTCATACCTGATACAGCTGCCAGCAAGTGGTGTTTGGCCCTTCACATACTCATGCCTGCATGCATTACCTTTCAGATCCAGAATGGACAGAGCCTGGCAAGGCTCGGGAGCTTGGTGGCTGGCCTCAACAGCAGCACGCTTCGAAGTCTGTCTCCAGAAGTGATCTTGGAAGCCATTAAGTTGCCAGAGTTCGTTCAGCACATAGTGACCCTGCCCTCTTCTCTGAAAATGATATTTGTGGAAAAGGTGAAGTTGCTTTTCTCTTCAGGCGTCATAAATTAGCAAAGCTCCAGTGACTCACAGCTAAGAACGCCGGTTACCTGGGGCCAGGCATTGACACACACCCAGACAGCATTCCCTCAGGGGTGTTTGTCATTGCTGAACAGCGTGCAGCAGGACAAGCCTCTCAAGTCCCTGTCACCTTGCCTGTATAGATGTCCTTGGGAGCCACACACTTGCTTCCGCTGAGCCTCCTGGGTCCTGGGGATGAGGGCAGAAGGGACAGTTGTTCTATGGGGTATTCCTGGAAGCTATTTCCCACTGATTTGAAAAGATGCTTTCATGATACCGTCATGGTTTGGAGTGAGAACATGTGAGATGGGAGGGCGGCTTAGAAAGTCCCTTTTAGCTTAGACTGATGTTTCAGCAACGCAGTATTTCATCCTCCCATGTGATTGTGTAGGATTTGGACACCTCTTTGCCTTTTTTCTCACCATAACTTTAGTCTTCAAGTTGTGTATTTAGCATTCAAGTTTGTTGTTATGATCTTCCCTCTGGTAGGAAAGACTCTGAACTGTGTTTGGCACCAGAGGCCCTGCCTTTAACGTGTCCTGGGGGGCAATGGGGCAGCCAGGGCTTGTTAGGGAAATAACATCTCATTCACCACCGTATTGTTCTGCAATGTGCCTTCCGTCAAGTTGAGACCTTGTTTGTGTTGGCAGAGAGGAAAGACAGTCCTCCTTTCTAGCCTGCTAAGCCTTTTTAGGGCATAAAGCCAGGAGGTGGGAAACTGATAAGAGACAGAATCGTTCCCATTCATCAGGACCCCAGGTACTAGCTCCAGGCAGCTCTCGTAGTCTGATGAATATGCCAAACAGGAAATATTTCATAGTGTTAGGTCTCCCAGAAATGCCCGGATGATCATCATGGGAGTTTGCCTGGCCTCTTTCCCGTTTGTCATTTCTTCTCCAGCAATTGTTTATTTTAGTCACAGTGTTTGAATTACACATTTTGTGGTTGTTTTGTTCGTTTGTTTGTTTTTAAGATTTCCTCCAGTGTAGGCCACCCTGCTGACCTGGTTAAATATATCCCTGATGCTCTGGCCAGTTACATTCCAAAATCATTGCTTGTTTTTGGGGAAGAGAAGCCCAATATTCTGGATCTCAACAGTAAAATGTGGACCCGAGAACAGGTAATATGCTGGCGGCTTGTGTCCTTCTTACCCCTCAGTGTCAGCCTTGGACTCTACAGAGCTGTGTGTCCACTCTGCAAATCTGTCTGAAAATACAGGTGAATGTTGCAGAAGAGCAGGGTAAACCACTGACGCTCTGGCTTTGCTTCACAGGCTGCTGTGTTCTTCAGTGATGTGATAAAAGCAGAGCCTGACTTCAGCAGGTAGCATCTTTCTTCTCTTCTTCCATTTTTCGTGTTTGTGTTTGCTTTGATTGCAATTTCCATGTTTCCTTTGGTATGTATGGCAGACCCACCGTATTCAATCCATAGCAACAGATAGGAAATAACATGGAAACACAGGCGTGTAGCTTCAAGATTTACCAGAGTGTTATCTGCAAAGTATACACACACTTGCTTCCTAAAATGGTGCTGCTGGCTGAGACTATACCTGGAACCTTGCTTCTGACTCCTCTGTGGAAGGCGTTTCTGATCTGAGGATATGTCAGTCTTCCACAGTGCTATTCCAGGCATTAAATTTAGTGGGCCAGATAGAAGTCTTTTGTCAGCTCTCCTATCCGAGATGAAAAGTTATGAAAACCATGATATGTATCTGGAAAAACAATGGAGTTGACATCAGTGTCCTGCTGGTTTCACAATGAAGCTTTTCCGTATAGAAAGCAATCAGTTTTAAGGACTTCTCCCTGAGCTCTCCCAGACTGTGCAAACCATGGGCAGTGATGAGGATCTGCACAACTCCGTTTCACTTTCAGTGTGTGGCGCGTGCTGGAAACACAGGGAGGAGACTGATCCTGTAGTTCAGGATACAGCAATACTACTTGGGATGGAGAGTTTGTCCTTGTGTTTCTACTTCTGCTGCGAGTCTCTGGATTATGTTTATTTGACCAATGATGGCTTCTTGATCCCACATAGGACAAGACTAGCAATTTTGAGGGGATGGAGTTTGGAGAGCATTAAACTTTGAGAATGGGGGAGGCTTACGCTTGCTGTATTTGTCATTATATATGTGGGAGAAGAGCACTGAATTTTCTCCTGAAGTCCTTGCCCTTCTGATTTGCCTTCTGTAAACGTTCAGGCTTTCTCAGTGGGTCCTCCAAGGCTTCACATGTGCGGCTGCCAATGAGATGGAAGCAGAAAGATTTCAGGAGCTGGCCAAAGTCATGAAGAAGAAGAATGTCAAGCTGGGAGAAAATCAGGTCAGTTCCCACGTTTTGAACTGTGATGTTTGGTGTTGTCATAAAGCTAGCAATGAGGATTGTTCAGCAAGAACACAACATCTCTCAGCTTCAGGGACTAGAACAAATGTAGCTGTTCTGAATTTCCCCAAAGACAAGAGAAGTTAAGACCCAGTTGGCTTCTGATTTCCATCTTTTTTTTTTTTTCCTTACTGTGGAGCAGAGTAAAATCTTTATATTTGTTTTATTCTTTTCTTACATTTTCATGTTTTCTTTTTTTTTCTTTGATGTAAACTGCTGTCCTTTCAGCTGAGTTGCTTAGTGAAGCTGGTGACGCTGCATGGGATTCCCAAGGATTTAGATAGCTATCCTAAAGACCTCTTGCTATATTTAAGGTAACTGTGCTATGATTTTCATGTTGTTACCCTGGTAATTAGTAAGAAGAGGAGTATTACTTTATAACCTAGCTGGTAATAATTAGTTCGTGTCTGATGTATGTTTCAAACTTATTCAGGCCTCCTTAAACAGGGAAAAAAATCAGATTGCAGAAAGCTTTCAGAAGTGCTTTAAGGTCCTTTCAGGTTCAGCCATCCATCACATTAATGTAAACGCTAGGAAGCCCTTTTAAATCTGTCTGTTTGGGTGTGAGACCAGTGTGCAGTTTTAGTACTTTCTGGCCTCTCTGAATGTGCTCTTCCCTTACAACATCAAGGAAAACAGACAGTAGAGTGGATTTCTTTGTTCCCGTAGCTGCCCACTGTGATTCTATGTCCAAATTTTGAGCAGTTTTAAGCTGAGTCTCACAATAGATTCCTTAAAGTGAAAATGAATTTTTAAAAAATGCGGACTAGGATCCTTGGGAACAACAGCTGCGTAGAGTTTAGTCTGTGGATATGGAAGATGTTCTGTTGGACACAGTATATATTGAACAGCCTTCAACCTGACCAACTGTTTGATATCATGGACTAGAATTCACAGAGTGTTTGTCTTTCTAGTCCCTCAGACTATGCAGCGACAGGAAGCTGTAGGCAGTACTTTGCTAATATCGGGAGAGCAAATCTTGATGTTCTGCAAAGGGAGTCATCTCAGCGGAAACAGCTACTCTTGGAAGCTTTGGCATGTTTGGTACGTGGTGAGGGACAGCTCTGCACAAGGCTGGGGAGAACTCGGGGTTGTCAGCTGCCAGCAGGAGCAAGAATGCTCTTCTACAATGGCATCCGGGTCTGTTTAACACCTCTGTCTTGTATTATTTCAGAAAATTTCTAGCACACAGGTAAACAAGTCAAATGCAGAGATTCTGGGACGTCTGGTCTGTGACTTGGGTGGAGAGTACATTAGAAGTTCTGGTGGGAATTTGCTGAAGCAATTAAGCCAGTGTGACTCTTTCCTGCCTGATCAAGAAGAAGCCATTAGGGCTGTCATCAGCAGTGGTAACACTACATTTGGGTATGAATTTTTCTTTTGGGCATCAGCAAAACAGTTCCCTTAAACAACACAATTGTCCTATTAAGACCTGAGTAAACTTCAGCCAACCAGCTTGATCAAAAACTTGAGTAATTCATTGCTTTTGAACTGCACAATGGACATTTAACATTGTTTGATTTGAACTTCAGCTGAAAGGTGTGGCTGGAATTCCACTGGAAAATACATTGTCCCTTTTCACCTGCTCTAGTTATAAAAGCCTTTCTGCTGGTCTGTTTTTCATTAACCAAACTTCTCTGAGACTGTCCTGATGAACGCAGATGGGCTCTAGGTGTTTGTCAGCCATTCACTTTCAGAAAATACTCTGTTTCTACCTGTCAAACTGACAGATCCTTGACAAATCCCAGCTGTATCTAACAGAGACGTTGACCAGGGAGACAAAAATATTTTCCCTTCCTGTGTCAAATGCCCTGAGATCTTGGCACTGAGTTGGGTGATAGTAAGCAATAGATACTCTTTGGGTTTCATGCTTAAGAAAATAATAATGTACTTCTTAAATGCCATTTTCCCGTCCAGCTGCCCTTATTCACATTACTAACAATTGCTTCTGCTCTGGTGGAATGAAGTTTTGTAACAGGAAGTGATTGAGATAGGAAATCCTGTGTTTTCTTAACTTCACATGTTACATGGACATAATCCTGGCAGCTTTTAAAGTGGGGTTTTTTTGTTGTTGTTCTTCCTTGAAAGCTGATCCCTGCAAACTTTTGCACGCAGGGCTCCTGCAGCGTGGTCAGCTTTTACTTTGAATGAGCTCAGTGGATTGATTCCTGTATTTGATGACAGCATCTTGCAGAAGATCCCCAAGGTGTGTTACTCATGGAGGTGTGGGGAGCTTGGGAAGCACTCCTAGGTCTTGCAGTATGGAGAAAATATGATGGGGTGGTTCAGTCAGTATGTTTTCAGTAGTGTCTTCATTAAAAATTGTGATGCCGAAAGGGATAGATGGTCTTTGAGAAGTGATGGTTGATCAAGCTGACAGCATGGAACTGCAAATCTAGATCATTGTCATCCTCTTCCTGTAGCTGTTGGAAGAGTACCAGAGGTGGAGAGCAGTAGTGACTGTATACAATGCTTTGTGAGGAGGTAAAATCATCTATGGGGTATGGGATATGACAGAGTTTAAGCATTTAGAAATTTGCCTTTGGCTCACCGAGGAAAGATCTCTAGGTTTATAGCAGCAGATCTGCTGCCCGTTGTACTTTAGCAGTCTCGTCTGTGTGAGTAGTAGCTTATTATGCCGGTGTTACGCCCAAGATTGCAATGTCCCCCTGATGAAACCTTTGCCTTGCAGAATGCTTTAACTCTTTGGCTGAAAAACTTTGCACACGATTCACCTCTGTCGAGGGAACAGTTGGCCGCCATTGTTGAAGAACTCCTGCCTACTAGGCATAAGCGTGCTGATGGTATGGGAGCTTTCTGTGATCGGTAATGGCAGCATTCCCCCTGGCGTCAAGGTTGACCCTAGTGCTTGTGGGTGTCCCTAAATGTGTCTGAGTTGAACTATGAAGCGCTTGGTGGCAGGTCAGCCGGGAGGAGGGAGGTACTGTGATTGCATACCTGTCTGTCTCCAGCAAGGGAGCATTCAAAGCTTGAAGTAAAAGGATTTAATACTGAGCACATTTGATAATTGCTTCAGCAGGTTGCCCACCTAACAAGCGGATAACAGACATGGTTCTTAACAGTGACTTGATGCCTATTGAGTACACAGCTGAGCAGTTACATGCTTGCCTGAGGAACGTCTCTCTGGATAATCACCTCCCTCAGATACTGACCTATGCCTTCAGTGTTCAGCAATTAGCTGTGCTGAAGAGGCATCTGGATGAGGTAATGCCAGGCTGAAGAATGTCAAATTATCTACTGATGAGATTGCTCAGGGACTTGTCCAGTTGGGTTTAAGTGTCTCCAAGGGACTGAGACTCCACTGTCTCTCTGGGCTCCTCTTCCAATGTTTGACTACCTTTACTGTGAAAATATAGATTTCTTAATATCAGAATTTTCATCGCCTCTTGGTCCTTATTCTTTCGCTGTGCCCCTCTGAGAAGAGTGTGGCTCCATCCTCCCTGTGATCTCCCATTCGGTAGTTGAAGACTAATAAAATCCTCGCCTGGTCTTCTCTTCCTCAGACTAAAAAACCCATCTCTCTCAGTCCCACTGCCCCACTTTGCATGTTGTGTGCTGCTTCTGCCCTCCTGACCAGCATGGCCCTCTGCTAGACTGGCTAGTCTTTGCTAGACTTTGTCAAAGTCCTTCTGGATGTAGTATCTGGATGGGGTCTTGTAAGTGCCAACCAAATGGCGGGGAGTAGTAATTTCCCTTGACGTGCTGGCTGTGCTGCTGCTGGGGAAGCTCTCTCTGCGTTGGATTAGCCTTCACCTCTGCAAGGCATACTGGCCGCTCAGGTCCATGTTGAGTCAGCTCACAGTGCTTCAGGTTTTGAGCCTTCCCCGGGGCCTGCTTGCCTGAGCTATCAAACAGAAAAAGGACAGATGTGCTCGTGGAGTCTCACTGGCTTTGGTTTCTTATTCCTTGCAGACCTTTTGGGCTTTTCCACATCAATTTTGCAAAAAAGCGTAAGTTTGTAAGCACAGGCATGATAATGAGTGTTCACAGCAATAACAACAGTCTTTCCACAGATGTATCCTGATGGGTATCCTGAAAGTCTGCTCCCCAAACTGGGCTTCTTCGTTTCTTTTGTCACCCCTGAGGACATTTCCAAATGGAAGATAACTTCAGCTGATACACTGGCTGACTTGCTAAAGAATCAGCCTGCTGATGCTCAGGTAGGGATTTGGGTTTGCTTTCCTGCCCATGTTTGCTTCCTGGTCTAGGAGCTGCTGGTCTAGGACTAGCGTAGTCGGTTCAAAGATGATTTGCCCATCTTTGAGGTCCAAACAAATATATTTGAAATGATTCAGTTTTATTTTTGTAATGATTGCATTTGTCTTTCTTTTGAGGATGAAAACATAAATTGTGATTCAGGTTAACTTTTGAAAAAAAAATGTGTTTCTAGGCTTCTGCAATAATCGGGAGATATATTGGCTTGGGAAATCCTTTGAATGCCACTGCACTGAACGCAATTGGTACGAGATACACATGCCTTCTAAATGTGACCGACTTGAATAGGATAGACCCCAAGAGCTTGAAGTGAGTCAAATATTGTGATGCTCTTGGCTTCTTGCAAAAGCGCTTTCCCATCAGCAAGTGCATTTTCCTTTTCTCTCCACTCAGTGAAAGGAAATCTAGGAAGCAACTTAGTCCCTGCCCTGTGTCCAGGTTTAAAAGCCTGCTGTTCTTTATCCTGCCGGGAAGGGCTCAGATTTGCAGTCAAACTCTCTGTGTTGTAGCACAGCTGACAACAGATATGGTTTGCATGCATGCTTTTTTCTAGAGCGAAAAGAGTTAACTAAATTTAATTTAAATTCCTTTGAAAGACTGCTAAATGAAATCAGTTAACTACATCTTTGCAAATCCAGAAACCTAGCATGCACCATCGGAGCTGTCATAACTTGGAAGACGTATAATTTTAAGCAGGAGACTGAGCCATTATTTTTTGGTCTCAGCTTCTCTCCATAACTGTTCTATCTATGGGGAAGAGGGGGGGGGTGTCACTTGTCTTATACAGAGAGTCCCAGAGAGATACTAATAGTTCAAAATTTGTTCAGGTTGAAGATAATAAAAACTTTTCTCTCCCTGAATCTTAATTTTTTTGCAGACTGGCATCTCTGAATGTTTCAGCCTGTTCACAGCTTACGAAAGACATCTTATATGCTAAAGCAAAACGTGCTTTCTCGGACCAGCACTATTTACCTGCTTACTATGAGCTTATCAAACCGTATCTAGGTATGTAAAAGAACAGTATATTATGGGGAAAGAGAGAGGTCTTAGCCAGAAGCTGAATGGGTATCAAATACCATCTAAGATTTGGGAATTTTCAAAGCCGGGTTGTTAAAAGTTGCAGTCTTGTCCAGCTTATAGATTGCCCAAATCAATTGTCAGGCTATCACAGGGAAAATCAAACTCATGACTTCTGGGATGGATAACATCTGTGAGATCCACAAGAAATCAAACTGCTAATGCTTAATGCTTATCTCACAGCCCTTATCCATGTCACAAAACATAGATTTTTCCCTGTTAAGCCAAGAATTTATTCACAGCCTGAGCCAACTCTTCTTACCCCTCTGTTTAGCATCTGGCACTGTCACAGTTTAACGGCCAACACAATAATATCTCCCAGCAAAATGGAGCAGCATCCCTGTATTCTGCAGTTGGACCTCACTCTGTTGGCAGCCCCAGCCTAATAAATTTTAGAGACATCATTATAGCTCTAGCTTATACAGTTACACAACACTGCTCATCTGGGGGCTGTCCTCCATACTCTGCTGTACTTTCTCTTTTTGGTCCCAGGGGGTGCTCCTGCTGTGGATCTCAAAGCTCTAAGCAAGGACAACGTGAACATGGATGTTAGTACTCTTGCAAGTTTAAGAAGAGACTCCTTGCTGGTGAGTTGAATCTTCAAATTGTTGGATTCCTTGCATTCATAGTATGGTTTTGGTCGTATTGTCCATAGGTGTAAATCAGGAGTCACTCCATCAAATTCAGAATGATGCTAGACCAGTAGAAAGTGGAGAACCGGCTTGAAACTTCTTTAAAAATGTACTTTGGAGTCATACATGGGTGCTAAGCCAGTCTTACTGGGGAATTTCTTTGGAGCAGGCTCTCACAGCAGTAGTGGCAGGAGCAGGGAACGGGCATCCATTAAACTGCAGTCCAAGGCTGTGTGACAAACCTTCTGACAAGAGCGTTAGCAGTAATGAAATCAATTTTGGAAGAAAGCCGAGTGATTTGGGCTGGGACTGGGGCCCCCTCTTGAGTGTAGGAGGCTTGTCATCGCAGGACAGCAGAAATAGTCTCTGAGGAACCATCGTGTTCATTCCCCTGACCTAAGGGACGATTGTCCCAGTTGAAACCACTCACCAGAAATTTGTCTTCCTTGTACTTCATATCTCGGCTAATAGAAACCTCGTTGGTTCCTTGCTCACAGAGTTTATTTCTATTCCTGCATTTACACCTGTATTTCTTGCTCTTTGATTTCTCCTAGAGCCTGACAGTTTCTGAGGTTCAGAACTTGCTGGGGATAAATCTTCCTGATCTGGAGAAATGGCAGCGCAAGTCCCCCATCTGGGCATGGGTCCAAATGCAGAAACAATCAGAACTGGATAAATTGCGTATTGGGCTCACTGGGGGAACACAAGAAGGCTACATCAACATTGTCGCACAGAAATTTCAGCGTAGGTATTATGGTAGGACCTCTGATTGTTGTGCTTTAAACGGTTCAATCGTTCTTTTTTTTTCTGCACTGATGCTCCCTCTTTTTCCTCTAGCGACATCCTCAGCCTCTCTGGGTACTGTGGCCGTGACACTCCACCTCCTGCCTGCTCTGCTTATCAGTTTCCTGATGATGTCAGTCTTGTCTTGAAAATCTTCCCTCAAGAGAAAGGAAGATGAGGGGGAGCAGCCTCTGACCTGCTCTGAGGCCTGTTGGGGACAGCCATGCCTGGGGGGTGAGGGGGGTGCTCTGTGCTGGCAGGCAACACCTGTGCAGCCCAGGGTTCACTTTTAGGTACTTCGTCTTTCAAATAACTCAGAAAACCCCAGTGTTCTGTCTGAAGGGAAAATTGCAGACTCTTCAGAGCAGGATCTTTGCCTTTTGCACAGACCAAGCCCCGGGATAGCCCCAGCCATGTAACTGCAACGCAAACAATGTCCATGTTTTACTGCGCAACCCCGGTGGGCTTAAGGGTGAGCAAATTGGCTGTTCTGCACGTTAACGATTACATTTCTCAAAGGGCCTGGTGTCTTGACGGTACCAAGGCCTCTGAGTGGGAGTGAAGTTTTCCGTCTGTAAAGAAATAATGGAACTCAGTAAAAAATACCAGAAGCAAATCGATGAGTTGCTGTTGTCGTCTCTTCATTCAGACTGCCCATACCTTCGTGTCCGCAGGTACCAGTCCAAATCAAATGGTCAGAAACCCCAGACATGCCTTTTCCTTTTCTTTGGTCTTTATTACTCAATACTAAAGAGCTGAGGCTGTTCTCAGCTTCCTCATGGGCAGGGTATAAGAACTTTCTGTAAGATTTTCAACGCTTTGTTTTCCCCATTCATTGGGAATTTCTGTCCAAAGAAAGCCTCAGTGCAGCCTGTATCCAGCCCCTGAAATCCCCCCCCTTTCCCCCAGGAGGAGAACCTGTCTGCAAAGACATTATAAATGTTCATTGTCCGTGCTTTACAGAGAGAGAACAGAAGAGTGTGGTCTGTCCTTCTGCGGACTTCTGGGTGGCAGGAGACACCTCCCCGCTGCCTGCATCCCGGGGTGCTGGGGCACTAGCTAGGGTGGGGGAGAGCCCAGCGCAAGAAAGACAGCCTGCATTTTTAACAGCATCCATCCCCTGATGGAAATCTTGATTTGTTTTTTTGTGCCTTGATTCACTCTCAACAACTGACACGCAAGAATCTCCCCAGCCCGTGGAGGATGAAACTAGTAAGTGGATGATCTGCAAGTGGGAGGGAGAAACGCTCTCTTGTAGTGGAGCTCTTGGAAGAGGAGACACTAGATAATGAAGAAAGCCAGAGCAAAAGAAGTAGAAACTGTTTGGATTTAAGCTAGTTAGAAAAACTACAATACAAAGCACTAAACACATCCAAGACCACATTTGATTAGGGAAAAAAAAAGTTGATTGATGCTTTATTATATAGCATTGCACCAGTAATCAAGATAAACTCTCTTCGGTTAATCATCCCTCTAACTAGGCTTTGTGTAGTTTGAACAAATCTTGATCAAAAATCCCATGAAACAAGTTAAATGCAATTTAGTGGATCTCTGAGCTTTCAGACTGTGTTGCTGGGCTGTATTCTGCTGCTTTTGGAATGGCTAGTAACTCCAGTCCCTGAGTTGTCCCACTGTTTGAACAGATCCCAGTGGGACTGCCTAGAAGTGAAATACCCCTCGGTGTGAGAGAGCTGGCAGAACCGGCCCTGCTGTCAGCACTAACGCCTTGTCAGACCGTCAGTATCGCTGGCAGTCGTATTACGTAGAGCAACTAGCTAGTAAATACCTGCTGGGCTTCTTTGGGCTGGAAAAACATCTCTCCTCCTTTTACTGCCCAGCCTCAAAATTAATAAGCACATTCTGTGCTGGTATCAAGTGGACAAACTCCGTTCCTTTCCTGGGTTTCTGCTTTTCCGCAGGGAATTTGCCAGCACTGTTCTTTTGGTGAAAACCAGAGAAGGAATCTCCTGAGTTTGGTGCTGGAGGCGGCAGCGTCAGAGCAGCCCGCGCAGCAGGGAGGCTGTTGTCAGGATGGGCACGAGGCAGGAGGAGAGTCTGGATCCTGATCCTGGGGGGAGAGGACAGATGAGAAAGAATTGGAGTGCTGTGTCCAGCTCTAGGTTCAAGGATGGAACTGCTGGAGAGGGGACAGCAAAGGGCTACCAAGATGCTGAGGGGATGGAACACCTCTGGGATGGAGAAAGGCTGAGGGATTTGGGTCTCTTTAGTCCGGAAAAAAGACGGCTGAGGGGGGATCTTATCAATGCCTATAAACACTGACGGGGGGGTGTCAGGAGGACGGGGCCAGGCTCTTCTCAGCAGTGNGTGTGGGGGGGGTACAGCTGCTTTGGGGTTCAGGCGCCCCGCAGGACTGCACGTGTTGGGATGATGCTTTTCTACTCTGGGTGACGCTGCCCACGCCTGCACCTCGGGCACTGACCTGCGCCCCGGGCATCACCATCACCCGGCTGTAAACAGCCAGCGGGACTGGCTGAGTTCTGGCTTTCACCAGCGAAAATCAGGAGCAAATCTGGTAAATCGTTAAAGCCACAGATGTAGCTTTTCCCGACTCTGAACATTCACGTCTTACCAGCTTCAGGGTGCAGGTTGATGTATCCGCCGGGTGTTGGTCTCGGTGGCTCCGGCACGCCTGTGGGTGGCCTTTTAGTGGTCTCACTGCTGCTGATGGTGGAAAAGGGGCCGGGAAATGCTGGAGGAGCACTGGTCTTGCGAGCTGATGTTGTAGTCTTGGCCGTTGAGGAGGGGACACTCTTTTGGGTGGAGACAGTGGGGTTGGGAATCGGGGTGGGCTTGTGGGGAGGGAGGTTCATTTCTGTGGCTGCGGTGGCAGCGGGGGCAGAGGCGGAGTTAGGGACAAGGGTGCTGGGAACAGTTTGGGTGCTCGGTGTGGGGGTGTTATGGGTGGCAGGAGCAGGGCTGGTGGTACCCCCTGGTGCTGGGGGGTTCAGGGACACCAGTGGGGTGCTGGCCTTGTGGGTGGTAGCAGCTGGGTTAGTGACGGTGCTGGTGGTGGTGGTGGCCCCGTG
>VXBO01007951.1:65796-77858 GCA_013400135.1 Rhinoptilus africanus
GGGGGGTGGCCCCCGCGGGGCTGGGCTCCTGCATCCCTCCTTGCAGGCCGATTCCCAGGGTACAGTCCAGCTCCTGCTGGGACTGGCTCGTCACCCAGCGCGTCACCGAGGGCTCGTTTTCAGCTTCCTTCAGGTAAGGCAGGTTTTCCCCCAGCAAATTTTTCACGTCCGTGACGCTGAGTTTCTGCAATACACGTGCAACAGCACCTTGGGTCAGCCCCACGGCTGGCCCCCCCACGAGGTGCTGCGCTGGCGGGACTGCACGGTACGTAACGACTTCTGAGGGACAATTTTAAAAGGTAGAAAAATAGAGGCTTGGCGATCCGACGGGGCTGTGGCCTCAAACCCCAGCCCTGCCCTTCGGCGGGGAAGAGGAGCAGCACGGTGGGGGACGTACCTGCATTTCATCGGGATTTAGGGCAAGGAAGGTGTCTATATCCATGTCTATGGCAATGCCAGCGTTAGCCAGGTCTTTCAGGTCCTTTGCTGGAGCTCCACCTTAAAGAAAGCATATGGGTCACCTAGGCACGTGCAAACACTTCCAGTGCTTTTGGGGGGGTTCTGGAGAGTGTTAGATGTGTCTCTAGTGCGGATAAACCCCCCTGGCCCAGGAAGAGGTATCCAACCTCTGTCGCCGTGGGAAGGCTGAAACACCTACCCAGGTAGGACCGAATCTGGCAATAATACGCCCTGCTGGGGCCAGCCTGGCCAGCAAAGGCCTCCTGCGTGTTTCTGTAGAGCTGGTCCTTCTTGGTTTGAGAACAAGAAGAAATGTTGAATTGTCCGGCAGTCCTGGTGAGAGGGAGGGTGAGGGGTTAGAGCCGGGGGCACCGCTCCAAACCACAGCCACAGCCCTTCTGTTGGTGTGGGGAGATGAGTGGTCTGTCCCTGCCCGCGGTGACGGTGGCAGGGAGCTGGGCGCAGGACGGGGCCGTCCCGCCGTGCTGCCTGCGGGTGGGCAGAGCCGCAACGGAGGGGGGACTCGGCCATCCCACCGTCCGCTTCCCCCCTGGTCCCGAGGGCTTCGCAGGACGGAAAAGCATCCCTAAAAAGCGTCTTACCTGATTGCTTCTGGAGGTATTTCCTTGATCTGCTCCTCCTGCAGGTTACACAGGTTTCTCCCACCCATTTTCTGAAGCAAGGGGCCGGTCAAGGTGCCCCCCGTCGCCTGGTACCTGCTGAGCAGCTGCTGGACCTGGGAAACACGGCCGATGTGGTGGCGCGCAGGCAGGGAGGGAAGACGCTCCCGGGAGAAACGCTGCAAAGCTGCCGTGCTGCCCTCGGGCACCGAGTGGTCCCGGTTTGGGCTCACCAGCCCCCGTCCCCCACTGCTGACGGGATTTTACCTGGGGAGCTTCCCACTTGCCATCGGCGGGGTTGAGCAGGGCTGAGAGCGTGTCGCTGGACATCGCCGGCCACTGACCGATCTCCTCCGCCGTGTACTGGTGAGCCAGCGGCCCGAACAGCTTCAGCTGCTCCTCCGGGATCTCCGACCCGTAAATCTATAGGGCCAGGCCAGTGGGGCAGAAAAGAGGGTCAGGGAAGGGAAAAGAAGACAGAAACGGGTGCAAAGGACCCGCTCAGGCGCCTTCATCCCTGCGGCTGGAGACGCCCGTTCCCGCAGCGCGTCTCGCCCATGCCGGAGCGTGCCCACGCTGGCGGGGGCTGTGCCGGGGCTCCCACCCTCTGCCACCCATCACCTGCTTCAGCCTGTGTTTGAGGACCCAGAGGTACTGCTTGGGCAGCGGCTGTTCCAGCAGAGGCTCCAGGTTGGCTTCTAAAACCTCCTTGCTCAGGCAGAGGTCAAACTCCTCACTGGTGCTGTAGTCGATGATTAAGACGGGGCTGGAGACGGTGCTGGCCGTGATGGGGGTGGACGGGCAGCCTGTGGGCAGGGAGGGCACAGCAGGCAGACGGCATTTGCTCCCTCCCACCCGGCTCCGGTCGTGCCACTGGTCCCCAGAGCCCCTCCGAAGAGCACCGGTGGATGAACGGGGAATCACCCTAACGGGGATCAAGCCGTCCTGCAGGGCAGGACCGAGGATCGTCCTCCCATCCCCTCCGTCCCCAACCCGTGAAGATGCCTTTTTCGCTTTCGTTCCTTGAAGTTATTCCTGAAGAGCCTGGTGATGTTTCTGCAGACCGCGTGTGCTTTGTCCTCGTGAAGGCAACTAAACGTGAACCCTTTCCCACGTCGCCCACAGGAGCCTTCTCCAGACTTGGAGCATCCTCCCCTGGCGCGGCTCCCACCCACCTCCAGGAGTTCTTCCCCCCACCCCAGCTCCTTCCCAGCCGTCGTTGCCGTATTCCTGCTCCCAGGTAAGAGCAAACACCCCAGCGTGCTGTAGGGACACTTCCCCCATCTCCCCACATAAAGGGAACCCTACGGCTTCCTGCCTGGTCCTGTCCCCCTCCCTGGGAGCACCCAGGTGCTGACCAGTCTGGGGTCTTTACCCCCCCCTCCAAGAGCTCTGAACTGGTCCGGATTGGCCGTGGTGGTGGGAAACACTCACGGTCTGTGCTCCGCTTCAGCCTGGGCTGAGACGAAGCTGACGCTGCTCTGAAGGCCCTGAGGAGGGTGAGGGACTTCTCCCGCTGGGAACGTCCCTGGCTGCCATACGTGGCCGCGATGCTCCTGCTGAAGGCCTCCCGCGCTGCCTGCCGGGGGGGCAGAGGGTGCTGGGTCCCGCAGCCCCGGGGCTGGTCCGGCTGATGGGCAACTCGCCCCCGAGGTCTGGAGGGGGGGGACTTACCTCGGCCACCAAGCTCAGCGTGGTCTGGTTCAAAGCCAGCAGGAGCGGCCCCATGTTTTGCAGGGTCTGTAAATCCCAGCTCGAAGGGTCCCTGCAGCCGTCGGGAGAAGGACCAGCTCAGCATCCTCGTGGGTACACCACCCCTCCCGCTCATTCCCCCCCCCGTAAGAGCAGACGGAGGCTCCTTACCCATACGCTGTGCCCCCCCCGAGGAGCAGGGCGTTGAGGGCGTCCCGCTGGGCCCCCGTCAGTGCTGGGCAGAGCTTCAGGTTCTCCAGGACGCTGGGGTCCGAGGCCGTGATGGTCTCGGGCTCCATGTCACACACCAGTGCCCCGAGGCTGTCGAGCTGCTCGGGGCGCAGGCGGCTGCTCCTCACCCCCTGGGGGAGACGACCTCGTCTGAACGCCCGCCGAGGGGCGCGGGGGGGNGGGCGCGGGGGGTCCCTGGCCACCCCTGGCTGGCCCCCCACTCACCAGGCAGGCCAGCGCCCCCCGCAGCAGCCCCCTCCGCCGGGACGAGCCCCTGGGCAGCAGGTCCAGATTCCCATGGGAAGCCCGGGCGTAAAACTCCCTGCAGGTCTCACCGCGCACCGCGGACAAGCTGCAGGGAGCAAGAGACAGCGTGGAGGGGAGGAACAGGGCGAATCACTCCTCGTGTCCAGGCAGCCCTTTAATCTTGTTCTTTTGGGTGGGGGCATGGGGAAAGGCATTTTAAATTGTCACGCCCTTCTGAGCAATGAGCTGTGCGGTCGCACAGGGCTGGGGGGTCTCCTCGTTCCCTGGGGAGGATACCTCGGGCACAGGGGGGGGGCTACCCAGCCCCATGCACCCCATGCCGCGGCCGGCATGGCCCCGGACTCGGAGAGGAGTGGGGTGAGGAGCGGACCGGGGGGTCTGCAGGGCTGGAAGTGCCCGTGTGGGTCTGAGGGTGCCCGCAGATGGATGCGGATGGCAATGCAGATGTGGTAACGCTCCGCTCCCGCGCGGAGTCCTGCGGGAGTGCCAGGGCCGCGCTGGCATGAGCTGGATGCTGCGGTTCGGCACCAAAACCGCAGCTGTGGGCTGCCCTCCGTACTCACTCGAGGAAGAGCAGCAGGTCTGGCGGGTACCTGCCCGACTCGGCCGTCAGGTTCTTGGCAGCGAGCAGCCGGGCCAGGCAGGAGAGCTGGGCGGAGAGAGGCTCTTCTTGGGAACGCCGAGGCGGTGAGAGCCCCCTTTCCCTGGCACCCCCTGGCTCCCCGCACCCCGTTGGGCTCTGGGGGGGGTCTGTGTCCCCCACAATTGCCCACCTGGGCACAGCTCAGCTCCACTCCTTCATTTTGCAGACCCTGGGCAAAGGCGAGGATGTCGGCAGCAGGCAGGTCGCTGGCTGGGATGCACTGGAAACCTCGCGGGATGGAGGTGGAGAGGCTGCGTCGGGGAGGCAGGGTTGCATTTCACTGTCCACGTTAGCTCCCCGGCACCCCATGGAGAAGAATTTCCTTGTTGCCTCGGGAAATCCCCCCTTCGCCCTGACCGCGGGGTAAGTGGGAATAACATGGGGTGTCGTGAGAGCGTCCCCCAGCCCCGGTGCCGAAGGGGATGTCCTGCGGCCGCGAGGGTGCCTATCCCCACGGCCAGGGTGGCGGCAGAGGTGCCCACCATACCGTGGGCTTTGGGGGAGGGAGAAACCAGCAGAGCCTGGATTTCAGCTTGGGTGAGGCTCCCGCTGGTCGGCGTCATCCATAAGGGAAAGGAAATTCTCCGTGTGTTTGTGCTATAACAAAAGCCACTGCAGCTGGAATCCCAGCCTGGGAACCGGCTGCGCAAGGCTCTAAATCCTCCCCAGCCCCAGGGACCCGTCACAGCGGCTGTGACATGGATGTGGGGAGAAACGCTACCTCCATCCCCCCCGCCTGCGCCCCCTGAGACCCCCCAGCTTGTCAGAGAGCCCGTCTGGGGCCGGTACTTACTCGGTGTGTTGCTCGGTGGCAGAGAGGACAGCCCCGAGGGTGAGGGTGACCTGGGGAGGGGAGAGGGGGGATGCTCAGAGTGGATGAGGGAGGAAGGGCTTTCAAACACAGGGACGGAGCGGGGAAGGGGGTCCGACGGGGGGCTGCTGCCCCCAAACCGCTGAGGGCGGCAGCAGCCCCGAGGCTGCCCCGGGCTACACGAGGGGGCAAAAGCCACCGCAGCCGCCCGCAGGGGTGGGGACCCCTCAGCGGCGGGTCTGTCCCCCCTTTCCCCGCGCTGGGCGCCCATCAGGTTTGGGGTCCCAGCCCGAGGTTTGGCAGCGGGTGAGCGAGGGATGGGACGGGACAGGGCCGGGGCGGTGGGCTGCAGAGGGGCCAGCGGGGAGGCCGTGGTTTGTCTCCCTGAAGCCGAGGAGCCGGGGAACCGTGGCAGCTCCGATGCTCCCGGCACCGGCTGCGATGTTTCAGCAAAGCCCTGGCGCATTCGGAGCCACCGGAGCCGCCGGCGCTGACTCACCGCCGCTGCTTTCACCAGGTCCGCGGGGAAACCTGCAACAAAGCGGGAGCGGGCTATAAAATATCCCTGTGATAAACCATCCGTGACCGTATGTGCAGGCGGCCAGGGGCTGTGATAAAGCAGCTCCAGGTTTAGCGTCTAGGAAGGGCCTTTTCTTTGTCAATTTAATAATATTTAGTGAATGCTGGCCGACGCTGTGCAGAAAGCAGCCCCCGTATCAGCCCGCAGTCTGCGCCAGCCCAAGCAACCCGGGGTGCCTCAGGGTGGGTTTGGAAGGCAAAGAGTGATAAAGGGAATGGAAATGGAAAACATGGAATATGTGCAGATTTCTAACACCCTGTGGCTGGGAAAAATCTCCCCCCGCCTGCGGATGCTGATGGGAGCAGGAGGCAGAGCGCAGGGAGCACCAAATCCACGTGGGCTGGGAAGGAAAAGCAGCCGGGGCTGGAGCATCCCCAGAGCCGGGGGGTGGAAGGGGGTCCCGGGACACAGTCAGCTCTGCGGGAACAAGATGTATAACTCACGGAGGCAGAGGGCGATGGCTGCTGGGGCTGCCCACACCATGCTGCCTGTGCCGGGGCTTCGTCCTCCGAGCAGGTCGGGGAGCACGGGCAGGGAGCCGCGTCCCCCAGCCCGGGACGGTGCCGGCGGGGCTGGGAAGGGTCCTGCAGCCGATTCCCTCGTCCAAGGCTGGGGCCGGAGCGGCGGGAGCGCAGCAGGTCAGTGTGCCCACCCGAGCTCTGTGAGTGCCTGCACAAACCCCCCCACCACCAAGGGAGAGATTTTAAATCCTATATAACAGAAAACAGAAATTCATTCTCTGTTAAAAGCATTAAAAAGAAGTATTAAAAGAAACTCCACAAGAAATTGTCCTCTCGGACACCCAGAGCCCTGATCCCACCCGGACCCTGCAGGGATAGGGTCCCCCTCCATCCCCCAGCTCCGCCATGAACCACACCAGCACAGACTGGGAGAAACCCAGTGCAACCCAGTGGAGGAGCTCCATCAGGCACTGCCCTCCCTCTGTACCCGACTCCACGCCCCGCAGTTAGAAACTCCCGATGGAAAATAAATCCCGGCTCTGGGACTGCCCTCGACGGGCTGCTCGGCGCTGCCCAGAGCAATTGGCTTATTGCCCTTTGAACCAGAGGCGAGCAATTTGTTTTCCCGCTAAGTCTCATTCTGTTCCCTAAATCCCACCGTTGGCCTTGCCAAGCCGTTCTCCGTCCGGGAAGGGGAGTTTGGCTGGGCTGGAGGAGGGTTGGGTGCAGCTCAGGCGGGGAAGGTGCTCACCCACCGCGGTGTGCGGGGCTGGGCAGCGCCGGGGAGGGCTCGGCACTTATCTGCTGGGGGTGGGGATGGCGCTCCGAAAAACGGGGTGTGACGGGGCAGTTTCTCAACAGTGTTTTGTAAAGCTGCTCTCTCACTCGCTCTCTCTCTTTCTCTCCCGGTTTTGGTTGGTTTTGATTTTGTTTTGTTTTTATTTTTCTTTCTTTGTAAAGGGTCACTTTGAACTTTGGGGCAAATGAGTTAAATCCTCTGGTCTGGTGGTTTCTGTGCCCCTGATGGAGACAAAGGTCCTCCCATATAAAGGTCTTCCTCCCCCCCCCCATGAAAAACCCCTTCAAGCTATTCAGGGGTACCTTTGATAGGGCATCTGCTGTGCAGAGTAGGTGAGTCCTCGGTGATGGGCTCAGCACCCCCGGGAGGTGCTGCCCTCACACCCGTCCTTTTTGCCTGTGCCATGGACAATCCCCTTCCCCTTTTTACGGCTTTCTCCCAGGAATTGCTGATCCTGCTCTGAAATGCCATCCAGCAGGTGCCACGAAGGAGGAGACCAAGAAGAAAGGAAGGAGCCTTTCCCAGGCTGTGTGATGAAAACCCAGAGGAGACCGATGCTGTGTGTGACGAGAACCTGGAGGAGCCTGATGCTGCGCGGCAGCAAACGCGTTATCTGTGCATTTATCCCGGGAAAAGGGAAGGGTGAGAGCAGTCGGCAGCACTCGGCTGGGCCATCCATCCCGGCCACACCACCCGCTCACCCAGGTTTGGGGACACCAGCCTTTGTAAAGGGCGCCCGGGCCCACGGGCACAGCGCTGAGCGGGGTTCGCCATCCCCGGTGTCCCCAGCCACTGTCCCTGTCCCCGTCCCCCACCGAGCAACCGGTCCTGCAGCACCAGGGCTTGGTCAACCGCCCGCGGGTGTTTCTGGTTTCTATTTTGGAAGGATTTGCTGTAAAAATAGCTCTTGTTGGAGCGGTAAAATGACAGAAACTTGTTTGGGATGAGGCTGCAGTGGGACACAGCCCCCGCCCCAGGCTTGCTGGCCAGGGGTGGCTGCAGCGGGAGGGCAGGGGCACATCGCGGCCCCTTTGCGGGTCACCGCGTCCACCGTGTCCCCGCAGAGCTTGAACCTGGCCCTGGAACAACCCCAGGAGGAGCAGGCACAGGAGCACCAACTCCAAACGCGAATGTGCCGGGAGCCATCAGCCGAGGGTGGAGGGTGATGGGCACCGCCGTTGGGGGGGCAGCTCCGGCTGCGTCCCCCTCCTCTTTGCCAGCTGCTTCTCCCTCCTTGTCAGGTTTGTAACCTTAAAAATCTCACAGCCTGAAGACCGCAAATGATTCCTTTGGGTTTTCACTCCCTTTTCCAGCTGCTCCAACCCAAGGCATGTACAAATTACGCAGAGCCCTGCGCGGCTGCAGCTCTCCCTCTGCCCCCCCTGAACACCGGCAGCCCTGGGGCTGCTCCCCGTTTCCCTGACAGGGAGAGCTGCAGTGTTTCGAAATTAGGAGTTTTTCTTCCGCCTCTGCTATTTGGTTCAGGCCGATCCCAGCTACTGGTGTTGGCCGGAGCGAGCAGCGGGCAGGGACGGGCAGAGGAAGGGCCAGGGCAGTGGCATGTGCCCCAGCCACCCCGGGCACCGTTCGTCATCTGTGCCAAGGAGATAAATCTCTTGGGGAGATAATCACGGAGGTTTCGGCCGGGGGGTTTCAGCAGGGCGAGGATGAGTGCGGGTGTTCACACAACAGGTTGGCCGGGTCAGAGCCCTGGGGCTGGTCCCGCTGGGCCGGTCCGGGCTCATTCCTGGAAACCCCCGGCACCGCAGCGGCCACGCTGCAGAACGTGCCATCGCGAGCGGCGCGGATGGAGAGACCAGAGGGTGGACTGCAGCGTGTGCAGGTAATGGTTTACTAAGGTCATGTGCAACAAGAAGTAAGGGTTATTGCAAGCTGTACAGCACGTCACGACACACACCCCCCCCATCACACCCCCCGGTCCGAACGCAGGAGTGGGTTCACACACGATGCAGCAAACGGCCCCACGGCAGCGAGGGCAGAGGAGGCAGCAGGACCGGACACGGCGCGGGAGGGGAGCCAGGGAAGGGTGCCTGGAAAACACCTCTCTGCCGGGTAAGGAAAATGCGTATTTATCCCTGGTTGCTGCAGTGCCGGGTAAAGGCACAATGCACACGGGACGGGAGGTGCGGGGGCTCCTCCACGCAGACGGTGGGTGAGCGCTGGGCACCAGCCCCCCAGCCGTGACGTTCCTCACCATCCCCTTGTGCGTTAGCGCCGGCGTGTCCCCACGCACCACCCCCAGCGACCACGGCAGGACATGTCCCTGTCACGCAGCAGGGACCGCTCCTGCAGCGGGGGCCGTGGGAAGGGAAGGCTGCACCCCGTCGGATGCTGCAAGTCTCACCCGTGACTTTTCAGGATCTCCTGTGCACACCACCCACATCCATTCTTTGGCAAACAAGTTCATGGCATTAATTTACAGCTTCAGGACCCGCCTGTGGCTGCCTCTCCCCTCCCCGGCCACTCCTGGGAGATGGGACAAGCAGGGACAAGGCCTGGGAGGAAGGAGACGGATCTTCTGCTCGTCCAAACCCCCCTGAGCTCTCTGCCACCAGCTCATGAGCCTGCAGTCCCTGCTTAGTGCCAAGGGCTGGTCCTTGAGCACGTCCCCACCCTGCAGCGGACGGCAGCACTTTGTGACAAGCCTCGAAAGCAAGGTGACAGCCACCTTGTCCCCAGCCACACGCCGCAGCTTGGACCCACCAGCCCCCGGGGACGCAAGGGAGGGGTGATGCAGTACCCCTCGGGGTTTCGGTGACCCGCGCGGTGCGTTCACCCAGCAGGAGAGGGTTGTGCCATTCTAGTTCCCCTCAGGGTAGGAACGTGAGTTACTCAAACCACTGTCAGGTGCATTTTAAATGGGACAGGGCTCGTGGGGTGGTGATTGCGACAGCTCTGGGCACGGGCTGATGCGGGGGTTGGGTGCGGAAGACCCCAGGGATCGGTGTCTGTATGCGAGGGGCTCCAGCCACCTCTGTCCCTCCCCAGCCCACACCACCGCCCCGCTCTCTTCATTTTCTAAGTGTCCTCTGCGGGCTGCAGAGGAGAAGCTGGGTGGGAAGGAGAGAGCGAGGTGTCACGCCGCCGGCCGGCAAAGCAAGGGCATTTCTAGAGAAACTCCTCTCGGCATCTTGCAAAGCTGAGCGCCAGCGGGGGAGCCGAGCTCCTTCCCACTCTTCGCATCAGTCCTCAGCCTTTCTTTCAGCTTCAGCCATCTCCTCGGCTGCTCTCGCTGCTCCAGAGCTCTCCCAAACTGCCCACCCGAAGGACCTGCCTGTGGCACCCTCCGGTGCCGGCACCCTCGCAGAAACCTGCCAGCGAGGAGCCACGCGATGGGACAAAAACGGATTCCTCCTCGTCCTCCAAAAGCAGAAAGGGGCTTGTGTCTTCTGACCTGTCTCAGCAGGGGTTACGTCCACATCCAGGATAAAAGTGGGCGCTAAGAAAACGTAATGCCAGTAGAAAGAATAACAAAATCTATTTAAAAAGCTTTGGCCTGCTGGCTATTCTGACCACAGAAGTACTAAAAATACACGCATTTCCGAGACCACCCGTATTTCAGAACCGCTAAAAGACCGGATCCTTCTTATAGAAATTTTAAAAAGTTTAAAATCCATTTGTATTGACTCACTCGCCTTCAACAAACCTCTAAACACGACCACACGTGAGCTGAGGCGGGGAGGAAAGCGCGAGGGCAGGCCCCACGTCCTCCGCAGCAGGCAGGGACCTCTCCTGCGCCCATGGCACAGCCCCGCTCCATGGGCAAAACAGCCGGGGCCACCCCGGGACGAGGGGGGCTGTCAGTGCCCCCCAGGCTGCACTTGAGCCTCCTCATCTCCCACCTCCCACAGCAGCTACACCCGGCGTGATTTCTCCCTTTGCTGGGCTGTATTTTAGCATTCTAGCGCTGAGGGTTTGCAGACACGTCCATCGTGCTCCTGGCAAAGGCAGCATTGGTGCTGCCCCGGCTGTGCCTGAGCCCTGGGACAGGGATGGAAAGCTCTGGGGTCGCTCTAGGCTGGTACGTGACACACTGACTCTGCTGCTGAGGCCCAGAATTAGGAAAAGGGGCAGCCAGTGGCCAGATGGATGATGTGTACGTTAAAAAATAAACCCATCCTACTCCCTAATCGGTGCTAAAATCTGTCTAATCCCAGCCCCAGAAGTGAGGGAAGCCACGGCATACAGAAAGTGCAGATGTGGAGTCAGCGCTGGGCTCCGCAGGGACCCACTGGGATGAAAATGGAGCATTGGGCTGGAAATGGAGGGACGTGGTTTGTGCTCACTCCAAAGCCCATTCGGCCAACCACTGCTCACACTGGGCTCGCTGCTCCTCCGTCTCCGGGCTCTTGGCTTCCTGCCGTGTCTCCTCTCCTCCGCCACCGAGCATGGCTTCCCGGCTCTCCTCCTCTTCCCCCTTCTGCATCACCTTGTCCTTCAGCTCTTGGATGGTCTCATCCAGCCGGTGAGTGACGTGGTGGGGCACCCAGTTGCTGTCCATGGCAGTGACGAAGGGGTCGGGCGCGCAGACCTCGATGAGCTCCTGGCTGGTGGGGATGCGCAGGTAGTAGGCGTGGAGCATCATCCTGTAGGGACTGCTGTCCTTCTTGTGGCTGTAGGTGAAGTCCCCCACGATGGGGTGGCCGATGGCGCTGCAGTGAACCCGGAGCTGATGAGTCCGCCCTAGGGGGGGAGCGGGAGCAGAGGAATCAGGGACACGGCTTATCCCTTGAAAGCAAAGTGGTGCAAGGTGACAACGCACCAAAGGGCATTTGTCCCCCCACTCTGAGAACCTGAGTCCTCCGGGAGCCGAGCGCGGCTCTCAGCTCTGCTCAGCCCTTTCTAGGCTTTGTTTTTTACTACGTCACCATGCTGCAGCCACGGCCCAGGGCTGCACAAGGGCAGGTCCCGCTGCAGCACCTCTGCTCTCTGTCTCTCCAGCCCCCGCAGCCCCCCATGCCCGTGTGCCCCCGAGCTCCCACCTGTCAGCGGCTGCAGCAGCACTTTGGTTACGGGGTCTCCGCTGTAGGACCCGTGTTCGAGCACGATCAGCTCCGACTGGCAAGGTTTGGGATTTTCACAGCCTGCAATGAGATCCGGAGGGGAGTCAGCTCCCCCCAGCATGGCCCAGGAGGTCCGGGCAGCACAGGCAGGGCGCGGGAGCCGCTCACCCTCCGTCCCGTCAATGCACATCATGTGGGTCATGCCCTCGGTGGTGTTCTTCCCTATGGCGTAGCAGATCGTCATTCGGCTCTGGCTGACGTGGCCCCTGACCTGCAGGGCACAAAACCGGTTTGCAAACCGAGCCCGGGCACTCGCTCCTCCCCGATGCCAGGACAGCAAGAAGCAGAGGCCGAGCTGCAATTTAGCAAAACCAGAAGACACGTCCAGAAGCAGGACCCGGCGGGGTGGGCTCACCAGGGCGAGATAAGCTTTGGTCACCAGCCGGTCTTTAAAACACTTGTAGGCGCTTCCCGC
>VXBO01007951.1:79341-91780 GCA_013400135.1 Rhinoptilus africanus
CGGCGCGGCCCATGGCGGAGGCGGATCCCGATCCCGATCCCGAGGATGGCTTCTGCCGGCGGTTCGCGGCCGAGCTGGAGGTGCTGGCCCAGCTGGGAGGTGGGAGCTGCTGGGGTGTGCGGGGGCGGCGGTGGAGCGAGCGGGCCGGAGCGGGCTTTGCGCTGTGCAGCGTCCCACCCGCCGGTCCCCTCCGCTGACCGGCGCCGCCCCTTGCAGATGAGCCGTTCTCACCCGCTGGCCCCAAAATCTCCCAGTTCCGGAGGAGCAGGCAGCCGCCGCAGGAGCCCGACCCCCCCGGGGACACCAACCCCAGGAAGAGGGACCGGGGCTCTCTCCCGTCCCCGTCGCCGCCCGCAGCCCGCGGTAGGTCTGGCCGCAGCCGGGTCTGCAGCGCCGGTGGGTGCCCGGGGGCCGCTGCCCCGGGCGGTGCCGGGTGCTGCTGGAGGAGCAGGCAGGTAGCGGGCAGCGATGCCTCTCCCCGTCATCCTCCCGCCCGCGTGTCTCACGCAGCCCCGAAGCGCCAGCGCCTGGAAGCTGTTAAGAAGCTCGACTTCGGTGCAGATGATGAGTTGGCTCCTGATGGCCTGTGGGATGCCGGCCCAGGGGCGCCTCCTGCTCCCCAGGCTGCCAGGTTGGCCACCTTGAGCCCCACTTTTAGCAGGGGCGAGGGCAAGAGCCCTTGAACCCCACCAAAGGTTCAAGGTTGGGTTCAAGGGCTCTTTCCCTCGCCCCTGCTAAAGGAACCTGGTCTTCTCCAGCTTGGACCCCCCTGAGATGAGCGGCATGGCACCTCTGCAGACCACGCCGCCCTCCGAGAGGAAGAGGGTCCTCAAGCGGCCACCCATCCTGGAGGACTACATCAACGTGACATCCACCGAGGGCACCAGGGTCTTCATGGTCGTGAGGGATGATCCCTCCAGGACAGGGGTGGAGGTAAGGAGGGATCTGAAGGCTTCTTGCTTCTCTGTTGACCTCCGTCCAGTTCAGGAAAGAATCTTTAAAGAAGCATGAAATGTTTGTGCTGAATGTCGGTTCGAACATTGGTGTGTGTCCTCTGCTCCTTGCAGCTCCCAGATTCCCTGGGTTGGAACACACGCAGGCCACTCCACTTGCTGGGGGTGCCTTTCTCCTACCTGAAGGAACAAGTAGACGAAGAGGTATCGCATCTTATAGCAACCTTCATGTCTTCCCCTGTCACCCCTGGACAGCCGCAGCATTGGCTCCCGAATCCCCGTTCCCCCCCAGCTCTGGGTTAGCGGGGCGTCTCTGACCCCCCTCTTGCCCTCTTTGTGCTCAAGCGTCGGAGACGTGTTCTGGAGGCGTCACAGCAGCTGACGGAGATAATCAACAGGTGAGATGGGTTGAAATCTCATCCTATCCCTGACGCGTTTTCGGATGCGGCTCCCAAGATGCTTTGGTGGGGTCCAGGTTTTGGGACTTGTGAGCAGAGGAGCCTCTTATGCCCCCAGCATCCCCAGCTTGGCAAGTCTGGATGTAATTCCCAGCCCTGCCCTGACTCTCTGGGTGGTTTAGGGCAAGTTAGTTCTTTCTTGCAGTTGCCTCGAGAGCGACACCAGCACCGAGAGCCCGGAGCCCAGCAGGGAAGCGGAGCCGGCAGACGAGGAGGATTCTGCGCCGCATTGCCTCTGGGTGGACAAGTTCACTCCCCGGCGCTACATGGAGCTGCTCAGTGATGATGTGAGGTGCTAGGATAAGTCGGGGCTTGGGCTTCGGGTGGGTTTGCCCTTTCCATAACCCTTCCTTAGTGCTGTGGGATCAAGGTTTTATGGTGCTGCCTTTGATTATGGGGCTTTCGGAAGCACCGGCTGGTGGGCTGTGTCCGTGCCAGCCCTGCCCGGGGGCAGTCCTGCTGCCGAGAGCTCGGGGTGGGGGGGGTTTCAGCTATAGGCTGTGGGCCTTCCAACAAAAACAACTATGAAAGATGACCAAAATAAGACAAAAACTATCAGGTGGCTTTTAGCCAGGAATTGTTGGCTATTTTGGGTTTGGAATATTGGAAGTTTTGGAATATTTGGAATTTTTTGGAATATTGGAAGTTTTGGAGGGAATTGGAAATTATGGAAGAGGCTGAGAAGCACTGGGTTGAGCCAAGACAGACGAGGGACAGCAGGGATGGGGCCAGTGTGACTTGTCTTCAGTTGCCCCATGGAATGGATAGTGGCTGAGTTGGGAAGGGAAGCAGCATTCCCGTGCTGTCCCAGGGAGATGCCAGGTGGAAACCTGGGCAGCCTCTTCCCCGGCGGGGGGTGATGTGCTGCACGCTGGATGTCTGTCTGGGCAGACAGCGCTCTGCGTTGCCTCCCTGGGCTCGGTTCCTTCCTCTGCTGCCACAGTGGTTTTTAAGCCATGAAGGAGAGGGCTACCTCTGTCCTTGGCCAGATCCTTCCAAGGTTTGATGGAGTTTCCTTGCTTTCTTGCCCCACGTGCAGTACACAAACCGCTGCCTTCTGAAGTGGCTCAAGCTCTGGGACACTGTAGTGTTTGGGAAGGAGAAGGCTGTGAAGAAGGCCAAGCCCAGTGCCGAGGCTTATCCTCCATTCAGCCAGCCCAAGGAGCAGCAGAATAAGTGGAAAACGAAGGTGCAGCTCACAGAGGAGATTCTGGAGGCTGATCTGGACCAGCACAAGAGACCCAAATACAAGGTGAGCAGGACAGGAGGCCGCTGTGGTGGGTCTCCTCTCCAGTGCCCCTCATCCCACCACCACAGTGAGGAGCAGGCCCTTCCAGTACAGATCCAGGAAAAATTGGATTCCTTGATTCTCTTTAGAGAATGTGGGGTTTTGCCTTGGGTAATGTGATAATAAGGGGAGAGGAACAGACCTTCTTCAGCCAAATTAAATGGGCTGGTTGAGGAAAGTCGCACCCTTTTTGGCAGAAGTTGGTCTTGACTTTTTTTGTTAGGGACAGATGTGACATGCCATTGAGCAAGAGTTTGCATCCAGCAAAGAGTGATGATGCTCAAATGGTAAAGAGAGCAGAGATAACATATCAAGGCCGGATAACCAGCTTCAGCCTGTCCAGTAAGAAGATGCAAAAAAGGACAAACAAAACCTAACAGCATGGCTTCTCAGGAGTGTAATTCCGGGAGGAGTTTTGTTCAGCCATTTCTATCTGTTCCCCTGCAAACTTAAACGTATGCGTGAGAGAGACTGCCAGGATGACTTTGTCACTTCTGAGAGTTTCTATTCCTTCCTCCAGTGACTTTCCCTTCTCCCTGTGTACCTACAAACCAGTGCAGCAGCTCCCAAGACCGCTTGGCAGGCTGCAGAGCCTCATCCCCTCGCCTGGTGGCCTTGGTCGGTGCTGGAGGAAGCGCTGCCTCGCTGCCTGCCGGGCTGACCGTACCTCTCTGCCGCAGGTAGCCCTGCTCTGTGGCCCGCCCGGCTTGGGAAAGACCACGCTGGCCCATGTCATCGCCAGGCACGCGGGATACAACGCTGTGGAGATGAACGCCAGGTGAGTCTGCGCTGCCTGCCCTGCCCCAGGAGCTGGTGGAGGAGGTGGCGTGTGGAGGAGGTGGCGTGCTGGAGGAGATGCTGTGCCACAGCAGCCTGTCACCGACTTGTCTTGCAGTGACGACCGCAGCCCCGAGGTTTTCAAAACCCGCATCGAAGCTGCCACTCAGATGAAGTCCGTTCTGGGTGCCAATGAGAAGCCCAACTGCCTGATCATCGATGAGATAGACGGCGCGCCCGCGGTAAGCCCAGCCTGGATCTGGCCACCTTTTGCATTAACTGCTTAATTATTGCCCTCTCAGCAGCTCATCCTTTTCAGGAGTGGTTTCTTGCCTCTAAACAGCAAGAACTTATCCCTTCAGTGCTTGATTTTTATTTTTTTTTTCCAAGGCGTCTATCAACGTGCTGCTAAACATCATCCACCGTAAGGATGCGGAGGGCGAGGCAGCGGCCGGCACGGGCCGGAGGAGGCGGCGTGAGGGCGGACTGCTGCTCAGGCCCATCATCTGCATCTGCAACGACCAGTTAGTATCGCCTGCGTGTCCGGGGAGGGATGGAGAGCCGAGACCCCTGTCCCGAGCGAGGAGGCGGCTGCTGTCGCCTCCAGCCAGAGATTTGCCATCAGACCCATGGCTTAGAACTAAATCATGAAAAGGAGAACTGCAACGTGTTCAGCTTTCCTGAGCCCCCCTGGTTTTGTACCTGGGGGGTGGTGGCTAGGTGTGAGAGTACGTTTGTTTGTGCGTGCCCAAGCCTGCATTGGTGTACAGGCGGCTGCTGAATAACCCGTCTCTCTTTGAGCGGAGCGTTAATGGCTGGATTTCTTCCTCTGCTGGGGTCGCTCAGAGACCCTTGTGCTTCCCTTTGCCAGGTACGTCCCTGCTCTCCGGCTGCTGCGGCAGCAATCGTTCCTGCTGAACTTCCCTCAGACGGTGCCGTCCCGGCTCGCCCAGCGGCTCTGCGAGGTGCGGCGGGGCCGAGGGCTCCTCTCATCACCCCCCCCGGCCGACGGGCCCTCCCTGCTGACCCCCCTCTCCTGCAGATCGCCCTGCGGCAGGGCATGCGGGCGGACGTGGGCGCGCTGCTGGCGCTGTGCCAGAAGACGGAGAACGACATCCGCTCCTGCATAAACACCCTGCAGGTACAGGTGTCAGCGGGGGGGTCTCCGGGGGACATTGGCTTGCTGCGGCTCTTGGTTTGATCTGGGCTCAGATGGGGATGGAGGGGAAAAAACTGTCCCAGGCAGATCCCTAAAATGTCCAGCCTGTCCCCTGTGTTGTCTTTAACGGACAAAGCAAAGGAGAGCGGGTGCCTTTCCAGCGGGCTGTCGTGGGCATCCCCTCCCTCCCCGCGGTGCCCGTGCCCCCAGCCCCTCGCTCGTGTTGCAGTTCTTGCACGGCCGAGGCCGGAAGGAGCTGAGCGTGCAGATGGTGCAGACGATGAAGATCGGCTTGAAGGACCAAAACAAGGGGCTCTTCTCCATCTGGCAAGAGATCTTCCAGCTCCCAAAGGTCCAAAGGTAAAAGGGGGAATTTATTAGGTGCTATCTGCTTGGGACCCGCTTGTGGCACCTCCTGACCTGCCTGCACGTCTGTGTGTCCAGAGAAGGGCAATGGAGCTGGTGAGGGCTCTGGAGCACAAGTCCTGTGAGGAGCGGCTGGGGGAGCTGGGGGGGTTCAGCCTGGAGAAAAGGGGGCTGAGGGGAGACCTTCTTGCTCTCTGCAGCTCCCTGAAAGGAGGGGGTAGAGAGGTGGGTGTCAGTCTTTCCTCCCAAGTAACAAGTGATAGGACAAGAGGAAATAGCCTCAAGTGGCACCAGGGGAGGTTTAGATTAGATATTAGGAAAAAAATTTTCACAGAAAGAGTTGTCAAGCATTGGAACAGGCTGCCGAGGAAGCGGTTGAGTCGCCATCCCTGGAGGTATTTAAATGGTGCACAGAGGTAGGGCTGAGGGACATGGTGTAGTGTTGAGTTGACAGTGTTAGGTTAACGGTTGGACTTAATGATCTTAGAGGTCTCTTCCAACCAAAACGATTCTGTGATTCCATGACCTACAGTGGAAAAACCTGAAAGGCCCTGGAGAGCTGGGCTGCCCTGCTCTTTGTGTCCAGATGCTCTTTGGCTGCTCTCTTTAGTGCCCAGTAAGTTGGCATCCGTGTTGCCTTCAGTCTGGTTTGCAAGGATCCAAATATTCCTCTCTGCTCCATTCAGTGCCAGGACACCCTGAGCTCTTCCCTTTGCGCTCCCCCCAGACACAGGATAGGAATGGACCCTGCTTTGCCAGCCCAGCTCCTGGTGGGCGATGAGGACCTGTCACACCTCAGGGGGACAGCTGGCTTCAACGCACCCTCCCACCGCTTCCATCACATCCTGCACCTCGCCGTCTCCTCGGGGGAGCAGGAGAAGCTCGCCCAGGTAGAGCAGCTCGAGGGGGCAGAGCCGGGCTCCTTCCTCGGCCACGCTCGCTGGAGGATGGGTGGCTTCTGATCTGGGGGGTTGTGGATGAAGAGAGACATCTTGGGAACTCCTTCCCTGCTGTAGGATTGTGCTCATTTTGGATGGAGTCTTGTGGTGTTGTGCTGGAGCTGGTCTTGGTGGGATGCTCAGAATCCCAGTGGTGTGCTCTGAGGGGACTGTCTCCCTGGCCTCGAGCTGTCTCTAATCCTGCATCCAATTCCAGGGTCTGTACGAGAATTTCCTGAACATGAAGTTGCGGGACTCCAGTTTCAGCTCGGTGTGTTTGGCCCTGGAGTGGCTGGGCTTCTCCGACCTGCTGAGCCGGGCTGTCCTGCACGGGCAGAGCTTCCAGCTGATGCGGTACCTGCCCTTCCTGCCCGTGGCTTTCCACTTGCTCTTTGCGGCCACCAGCATCCCCCGGCTCGCTTATCCCAGCAGCCAGCAGGAGGCAAGTGCCGGGGAGGGCACGGCGGCAGCGTGGCTCCAGCTCTGTCACCCGTGGGGACGTCTGTGGTGGCAGCCGTGGCTGAGCCGTCCCTGCCCTCTCCGCCCAGGCCCTGGCCAAGCTGAACCACGTGCAGAACATCCTCGTGTCCATGCTGTCGGGGATAACGCCCAGCGCCCGCAGCCGCACGGGGCAGCAGTCTCTCGTCTTGGAGGTGCTCTGTCTGCTGCTGGACATCATCGCCCCGAAGCTCCGACCGGTGAGTGCCCACCGGCCCCCTCTCCTGCCCAGGTGACCTGTCCCCTCTGCAACACCCGCTGTGGGGGGTGGCACACGTCCCCTGAGCTGCATCGCCCAGGCTGAGCTATCCTGGACCTCTCTCCCCAATTTGGGGTGGGTTTGGCGCTGCAGCTGATGCAGAAGCCGGAGGGAAGCCGGCGACGAGGCTCTGGGATACCTGTCTTTTGGGTGTATGTGGGGTGTCCAGCACCTGCCGGAACCCCGCACCACGGGCTGCGCTTGGCCGGAGCAGGGGCCTGGGGGGCTGTTGCAGCCCCTTTCAGCAGCTGGTTCACCTGCGCATGGGTTATATTGGGTGCATTTACCCTTCATTGGGTGCATTTACCCTTTGAGCCATGGGAGCGGACCATCCCTGCTCTGTGGAGTTCGTGTGTTCCTGATAGGAAACTAAACCCTGTCTGAACCCCCTGGGTATTAACTGTCCTTTCTCATATAGAGGCAAACCCTGTGCTTCAGGTTATTTTTATGCTTAGAATTTATTATGGATTAGTGATGCTCTCGGCTTGCTGGGCTCCGCTCTCCTCCCCAGGTGAACACCCAGCTCTACAGCCTGAAGGAGAAGCAGCAGCTGGCAGACCTCATCCGCACCATGCTGGCCTACAACCTCACCTACCAGCAGGAGCGCCTGCCCCAGGGCCAGTACGTCTACAAGCTCGACCCGTGAGTCCCGAGGGTGGGGAGAAGGCGTAGGGGCCCGAAATGACAGCAGAGAGCTCGGGAAGGAGTTCGAGCCTGAAGGCATCGTGGCGTTGAGTAGGTTTCTTGCAGCCAGGGGCTGCAACCTTCTCAAGGCCAGGCTGGAGGGGGCTTGGAGCAGCCTGGGCTGGTGGGAGGTGTCCCTGCCCAGGGCAGGGGGTTGGGACCAGATGATCTTTAAGGTCCCTTCCAACCCGAACCATTCTGTGACTCCCTGGCGGTGGCAGCTGGGTTGGTGCGAGCTGCCCGGTGCTGGGATGGCGTCAGGGAGCCCACTTTCTCCGATGGTGGCTCTGTGGGGATTATCTGCTTTTTTACCTTTTTTTTCTTTTTTTTTTTTTAAAAAGAAGGAGCCCAGGAACCCAAAGCAGGGCTGGCTTTGCTTTAATGGGATTAAAGGAAAGGAAGCAGCTGCCTTTAGCTGTTACCAGAGCCAACAGAGGGGGGAGCGAAGGTGCTGGAGGCTTGTGGCGGCAGGGGGGAGCGGGTCCACCCGGGCACGTTGCACACAGGGGGTCACTGCAGCCCTGGTTAATTTGGGTATTAAGAGCCGACCATTGCTAGACTGGAGTCGCACGGTGCTTTTGAGTATATACCGAGCCGTAAACGCTCCCGAGGCTTCCGTGAAGTAACACAGACCCGACCACAGCTAGGAGCAACGCTAATGCCTTCCTGGTGCAAAGTTAATTACAAAAATTAGCCACTGTTAAATCAAGCAGCTGTATCTAATTACAGTGAAGCACTTTATTATTTATTTTTTTTTCCCCCCCATGGAAAGGCCCGCGGGAGCTGCAGGGGCTGTAGGGAGCCATCCTCTCCTGCCCTCCCCACGCCGGGCTGTGCCACCGAAACACGGCCGTGGGAAACCACGGGACACTGGGAACCACATGGCGCAAGCCGTTGCTTTGCTCCTCTTTTTTTGTGAATTCTGAGCCTATTCCCTGGCTGTGCTCGGTGATGGTGGGGACCATGGGGGTGTCACATCACGGTGGTACCTGCGAGTCACATCCCAGCATCTCTCTGGCAAACAGAGCTGTTGGTCGACAGCAAAACCCCTGTTTTCTTTTTAAAACTTTTAAAATCATACATTTGACTGATAGTTTCTAAATGACTGCAAAGCCATCCAACAGAGGACTTTGCTGCCTTTACTTTAAGGGGAATTATACTGAATGTGAGTAAAGTGTGACACATTTACGGCTGGCGCAGGAGCTGGCCCCGCCGGCTCCTCGGTGCTGGGGCCGCACCTGGGCTTTGCTGTACTGGAACAGGCCCGGCTCCAGACCTGGTGCACCAACCTCGTTAAGAACGAAACTGCTCTGATTAGCCAAAATTACTGTTCACGGCCGCATCTCAATTAAACGGCTCCCCGCAGGCACCTCAGGCTTCACGCCATGGGCCGTGGTGCTGCTCGTGCCCAAGCTGTGATGTGACTGTGGCTTTTCCAGGACAATCTGTTCGGCACAGACCCGCCTGCAATTTCCTCTCCTTGCATTAAAACCAAGATTAAACAGCACATAATCCCTCCAGAGTTCCCATCCAGCTGGGATGCCCTGCGGCAACCTGGCTCCGCGTGGCCGGCACCGCTCGCTGAGCATCTTCTAGTGCTGCCCACGCAGACTCGGAGAGGGCAGTGATGGGGAAACTGAGGCACCATGGCCAGGATCATACTGAGAAGCTGGAGGGGATGGGGTTGGGAATCTGGTGGGTCTCCCTGTGCCTGAATCAGGCTACAGCTTGCATAATGCTTTTTTATTTTCAGTGTTGATCTCTTTTCAGTATGGGTGTATTTTCTCTTCTCCCCTGCTCGGCGGTGCAGGAACGTGGAGGATGTCTGCCGGTTCCCGGACCTGCCGGCTCGCAGGCAGCTGACCTACCAGGCCAAGCAGCTCATCGCCAGGGAGATCGAGCTGGAGAAGATGAGGAGGACGGAGGCTCTGATGCAGGCGCGAAACCTGGGCGAGGTAGGGAGGGCTCGCGGTGTCCTGTGGTTTTGGGGGGCGGGGGGTGTGGGTCTGGCGATGAGGATAAAGTCTTTAGGGCTGGTGTGGGGACCTGGTGTTCCCAAAGGAGACGGTGGCTTTTGCTCTGCAAATGGAAATCCAGGATTAACCCCCCTGAGCCGCTGCCTGCACATCTGCCTTCGGGCAGCACGTCTGTGCTGGGGTGACGAGCCTGAAGGGCTCATCTTTTTGCAGGAATTCTGGAAAGAAGTGCTCACTGTGAGTTAAAGCTTTAAACCCTTCAACTCTTTAATGACGGTTGTGATGATGAGATGTGCCGGCTCCAATTTGTCCGTGAGGGAGCTGACCTGCCCCCTCGCCTTCGTGTTCCCTCGCTGCTTCACTTTGATCCTCCTAAAGGTCCCAAAGCCCCCGGGAGGAGCAGAGTTACTCTGCCCACTGCCAGAATCCTCTGTGGAGCAGCGAGCAGAAAGGAGAAGGTGGAAATGGGTGGAAAAGACTGAGAAACGGTTCAGGTGTAGCTGGTGCCTGCGCTGCCCTGGTGCCACGGGGATAATTAATCCCAGAGAGCTCCTTCTGGCAGCAGAAGGGCTTTCTCAGGGGATGCATGAGGCAAAGAGATGCTGCAGAAACATCTCTGAAGGCTTCTTGTTTACATGGTGCCAGCCATCAAGTCCCAGGGAAAGGGACTGTGTAAACACGATGTGCCCGAAGCGCTGCCGGGGCTAATCCCATGTGCTGCTGCGGGACAGGAAAGGACGTAAAAATATTTAGCAGGTCGTTTGGATATTGTAATCAAACCTGGCAGCAAATAGAGGGGGGGTGCACAAACCTCGCTCAGCGCTCTTCTCCCCACAGGAGCCCGGGAACGGCCTCGGTGACGCGGGGGAGCGAGCAGACGTGGGGCCGGCCGTGCCCCCCAACCACCAGCAGCGCCTGGAGCACATCCTCCGGAGAGCGGCGGTGGAGGACAAGGTGAGGGGGCTGCAATTTCTACCTAATTCCCTGCCAGCGCGTACCTTGGCTGCTGGAGACTGGCTGTCTCCATTGGTATTTATTTATTTTTAGTACAGTTTCTTTTAATAGACTAGTTCGGCACCACGCGTCCCGTAAATGCCTCGCTGGGTTTATAGCGTGGGGATGAGTTAGATCTGGGTGACAATTACAGACGTGCCCCACAAAGCTTTCGGGGATGGGGAAGGAAAGAGATGTGGATGTTTGGGCTCAAATAGCCGAATTTTGGCTGAGTGGAAGCTGGGAGGTCGGGGGGAGAGCTGCTCGGGGTGGGGAGGCACACGCACAGGTTGGTGGGCTGAGGGGCCACCAGTGGGTGAGCCAGGATGGTTCCACCCCGGGCATCCCAGTGGCAGCCAAGGGGAGGTCCCCTGCCACCCCCCCGCTCCACAGGCTCAGCTTCAAGACCTTGACTGTCCATAAAACCCTGCTTTTTTAGCACAATGAGCCTTAAAGTTTGTCTTTCCCACCTCATTTTGAATGCTGTTTGCATTTTCCCGAGGCCGCTGGCCCTTTCTGCAGGATTTGCATCCGGCTCCCGCTCGGCCGCTCCCAGGGGGCCGGGGCTGTAAGGGCAGGCGCTGGCAGGGCCCCGCTCACCTCCTGCTTTTTGCTTTTCGCAGCCCGAGACCGACTTCTTCGGGCGGCCGCTTCGGCGACAGCGCGTGGCCACGGCCCCAGGTGGGTGGCAGAGGGACGGGGTGTCAGCGGGCGGCTGTGGCGGGGGCGGAGGGACAGGGTGGCTGCAGTGGCCCCAGCCCTGGGTGAGTGGCAAAGGGACAGGGCGACTGGAAGTGGCCCCGGCCCCAGGTGGGTGACACAGGCGTGGGGTGGCCGCGACTGCTGTCGGGGAGTCCCTACATTTTCAGTGCCTGGAGCCCACGCGGGGGCCCAAAGAGGGGCTCTGTCCCCAAGCCCTGTGCCCCAGGGGCCATCCGTGGGGTGGGGAGGGGATATTGAACGAATTGCCCCCAGTGCAGCAGGCGGGGGGGTGTCTGCGGGCTGGTCGGTGGCTTCTGGCAGCATCCAAAGGGCCAGCAAATACAGCGAGCTCGGAGCACAGCATGCTGTGGGAACCTCCAGTGTTTGCAGGATGCGGGATGTGGGAGCATCAGCTCTGCCCATCCAACCCCCCCCGGCAGCTCCCCGGCCCCCGTGCAGCCTGGGCCCGGGTTCTAACTTTAAGGTGAAGAGTTTCTGCAAGTTTTTGAGATGGATCTGCCCCCCCCCGCCCTGCAGCCCCTCAGGTCTCCAAGGAAGAGTCGATCGAGAGCCAGATGGGAAAGGCCGTGGGGAAGAGCGACGTCTGGTTCCGGTTTAACGAAGGGTTTTCCAACGCCGTCAGGAGGAATATCTACATCAGGGACCTGCTCTAGCCCCGGGGCTAAGCTGCCTTGACTCTGACCCGGGGCTGGGGTGTGTGCGCGTGATCCTGGTTTGTTCGGGTTTTTTTAATACCCACTTGTTTTGTTAAAAAAAATAAAATGTATATATATAAAAAAATCATGAAGTATTGTTCTGTTTATTTAATTTATAAACCCTTAGTTGTCATCTTTTGCCTGTTTTGCTGCATAATGATAGTCCTACAGTATACAAAAGAATATCTAAAATCACTGAAAATGTTTTATAAAAGTTTTGCTCCTTTACAACTTGAAGAAGGGGCCGGGAATGGTGGCGCAGGCGAGNTGGAGGTCTGCGCCTGGAAACGGCAGCGTAACCCAGCAGAAACCTTCGCTGCTCATGTCCCCCCCGACACTGCCCACCCCCGGTGTGTTCCCCGTGTCCCCCCAATATAAAAAAGAAACGCTTCTACCACTAAAAATAATAAGACAAGCTGAGGGTAGGGTTTTTGTTCAGGTGGTCATATTAGGAAGCTAGCTAATAAAAAAGTACATCCGTGGGGGAAAGTGAGGGGCAGTGGGAGGCGACAGGGGGGGGGGAACCCTCAGAGGATGGTGCATTTGCCTTTCTCCACCCAGGGGTTGTTTTTCATCAGCTCCGGGTTGAGGAAGGGATCTTCTGGAATGCCGTCCTCGATCCACTTCACGAACCTGCGGAGGGAGAGGGGAGCAGGGGCGGGTGGGCACAGC
>VXBO01007951.1:94953-141886 GCA_013400135.1 Rhinoptilus africanus
GATTTCATGTTTCCTCCCACTTCCCCGGGGCAGGGAGCGCCTGGGGGGCACCTGGGGAAGGGCTGGTTAAAAAAAAGGAGGAAAAAAAAATATATGCAAAAAAAGTGAGCAGTTGGAGACCAAACATACGGCGAGTGAAAGGGGAAAAGTGCAACAACCTTAAAAAATACTGATGGGTGAGTTACAGGGGGGGGACAGCTGCCGCTAGCGCCTGTTACCCCACCAAAGGCGATGTAATTGATGCAAATGCAAAACCATTAAGTGAAAAAAAAAAAAACCCCAACCCAACAAACAACCACCCCAGCCCTTCATTAAATAGCCAGTTAAAAAACCTTCAGGTAATTATGGTGACAGCAGCTTTGCTCTTAAAAAAAAAGAAGGAAGAAAAGTAAGGTTTTCACAAACAAAAAATTCCCAAAGCCTTTCCCTAGATCCCCTGCTTCCCTGCTCCATGGGGGGCCCAGGGCCGTGTCCCTGCAAGTGTCTGTTGGTCCTCTGCAAAGCACACCTGGGCCCGACTCCTCCGAGTGCAGGAGCGCACAGGGATGTCTCATACACACGCATTTAAAAAAGAATCAAAAAAAGAACGTGTGTATGTATAGCCATTGTATACACAGAGATGCTTACACATACTTACACACACCTATATATGCACATACACCTCATCTGTATGGAGGTCGAATAGATACATTCATATAGGAATGTGTGTATTTATATTTTTTATATACTATATAGTATACAACATACATAAATATAGTATATATATGTATATAAAAATATANCTCCCCGGCAGCCTCACGGAGCCGCCGGCCCTTCGCCCTGCTCCCAGAGAGGGTGCTGGAGCCTGGGCCTTGGCCAGGGATCGATGGAGCTGTTTGGGGCCAAACCTGCTGCAGACGCAGCACAGGGTTTTTCCACCCAAAGGGAATAATAAATACATATTTTTTAATTGCAACACCAATGCTGGGCTTTTCTTCCTTGCGAAGAGCCTTTGGGGCGGCTGTGGCGCAGGGCACGCTCCCCCTGCGCCAAACGCCACCGGCGCCTATTAACGAGGTCAGCGATACCGAACGCTGAACCGCGGATTATCTGGCTGTTGACATCAATCGTAATCTCCCTGCGCTGCCTCCAAACAATTATGGGAAAGGCTTGGGTTTAGCGATAAAATGACACTGGAGACGGGTTATTGGATTTCCATGGATGTTCGGCAATCTGACGGCAGCGAGGGCTGAGCCGGGCCGGCAGAGCTGGGGAATTCATGAGCCACCATCGACAGCAGCCCTGAGTCTGGGGGGGTTCATCAAGCTCACCCCCCCGCCCAGGCAGGGTCTGCCCAGCAGCCGGCTCCTGGGAGGCAGCTGGGAGTCGTCTCCTGGCCAGGCAGGACCAAGGTCCATCCACCTATCTCTAGGGGGGGCAGGAGAGATGCGATGGGCAGCCCCCCCAGCACAGCAGATTGCAGGGCCCGCATTAGCTACCCCCACCGGCTTTGTAGATTAAAGAATTATGAACTCCTGAAGTTTTGCAATATTAATGATTGTAGCCATCTGTTAATCTGGCAGCCGGCAACGAGCTGGTGTTTTTTACTTTGCTAGGCCCAGTTATTAAAACAGCGTATTTTTGGTTTGGCAGGCAGCCTCTTTGTGTCCCAGGGTGGCCGTGCAGCCCCTTGCACCCCAGTCCTTAGTGCTGTCCCCACGTTACCCAGGAGCAGGTCCGGGAGCAGGGGCAGAGGAACCCTCTCCCTTCCCTGCAGGGAAGGGGACGCTGCGTGGGACCAACAGCCCGGTGCGACGCTGCGCAGGACCCAGGGATGTTGTCCGGGGTGAGGGACCACACCAGCAACGAGCCCACAGCCCCCACCAGCTCGCCAAGCCCTCCCTGGGAAGCAGGGGGTCTGCCCTCACCGCTGGCTGCTAATTACGGCTCTCTTTGGGATGGTATTTTAGATAACTCAGTTCTCTGGTGCACACTCCAAAGGGATAAACTCATTTAGCAGGTTAATTAGTGTCCTTGGTAAAAATGGTATCAGCACTGCCCCAGCCCCCGCGGCAGGCAAGGCTGGGAAGCGTAAGGCAGCAAGGCAGCGTGGTTGGGGGCTGCCAACTCACCCCCCAGCCGTGTTATTGCCTAAATCCACAGATGCGCAGGTGGGTAAGAGCGTAAAGCTCCCCTGTCTGGGCCCAGGACGCCCCCAGCCTCCTTGTCTGACTCTGCTGGGATATGCACCACCATTCCCCGCTGCAGCAGAGCTGGAAAAGCCACGCAGGGTTACGAGGAGCATGAGGGGGGGGAGGGTGTTTATTTGTTCCTAAATATTATACTGAGAACTCCCCCCCTCTGGCCTGTAAACAATTACTTTGTTAGCAATATATTTCACAATCAATGGGTCTGCTCAGCTGCTGACCGCCAGCAGCCCCTTGGCCCACAGGTACATTAAGCTCCTGGATTCAATGATCTTATTCCCATTCCAGACTTTAAGAACATTTCGCTATTTTCAGATGAAACTTTATTTTCAATACAGGCACTTACTTGCAAATGCTCTATTTACTGTTTGGCAGTATCAGCTGGACACAGACTTGCTAAAACAGCAGAGTTCAATATTCGTACAATATTTGGACGCCCATTTTCCTCTCCAAACTCTGCATTTCAATTTTTAATGAGCTCTGTTCATCTCGGTTATACCTGGAATAAAGACGAGATCAGCCTTCACTTTACCTTTGGGGTTATACTAGTCATAGTCCCAGGGTAGAGGGAAGATGTTTTCTACTGCGGCCGATTGTAATGGTTATACCTCTCTCTCCAACCCCCAGACAAAGTCAAGTGCAGAGCGTCAGAGAAAGTCTTCTCCTCATACATAAAAGATTTTATCATTACCTATAGTACAATCCTCAGAATATGGGCTGCTATAAATCATTAAAATTCAGAAGTAGATAAATAATGAACAGATATGCTATTTACTTACAGTAAATAAGCAGCTCCTAGCCCTTCCTCGTGATGGTAAATCCAGGGTTGAAGGGGTAACAGAACTCCTGCCCTCGGCACCAAAGAGGGCGGCACTGAAGTCTATGCCCAGTCCAAGTTCAACCCGGCATTAGTGCTTCCCTGGCTTTGCTGGTGTCTTTTTACACCCACAGCAAAGTGACACAGCACGATGTGACACACCCTACCATTTCAGGTTATTTCGGAGAGCTCAGGACAGGAGCCCTCAGGGCAGGCAGCCACCCACCCCCTGCGTTGGTGGGTGAGCACTTGGGGCACTACAGGCCAGACCACAGGTCAGGAAAGGAAAGCTCTTACACCAGGGCAAAGCACAGAACACAGACACAGTACCTACAAAGAATGGTAGTTTGCAGCTTCCTCCCCCTCTTTTCTCCCCCTCAGCCATAACAGGGACAGGGACCTTCTATTACTCAGGTAGATGAGACGAGAAAGACCATGTTATTGGGAACATGCAAGAAATGCCTCTTGGAAATCAGGATGAAACACCACAGTGTGTCTTCAGGAGCAGAGACCAGCACAAGACACCACGTGGCCAACAGTGAGCGGAACCAGAGTCCCAAGTATCAGGGGACTTCACTGACCTCTGCATGTCCTGGCTCAACTTGGACAGCAGGAAATAAAGGTACAGCAACCAATTAAAAAATAAAGAGAGACATACAACAAACACCCCCCACCACCAACAAAACTGAGAATGTAACGACAGAATTTCTATGGAGTGTTACTTAACATGTACACTTTTGTGGAAAACTTGGAATAACAGCAGAGCTTATTTAGGATAACAAAAGCAGCAAAAGCCACTGCAAGCCTGAAATGTGCAAAATATCGTTCATCACATATTAAGATACCCCCACCCCGTAACTGCCAAACCAGTGCTGGGCATCCCAGCCGGGCAGAGAGTACAAACCCGGCTGGGAGTATCGCTCCATTTCTACCCCCACAGCTCCAAAGTTAACTCTTAAACTTACCACTATAACAAGGATGTGAGAAACTCAGAGAACCATCAGCACCAGTCTAACAGCCACCTACTGCAGAAAACAGAAACAAAGCCCCACAACTGGAAAACCCTGAAAACCAGATTTGTTTAAAAATTTATTTACAAACAAAACAAGCAATTTATTGCATTAGGCCTTCCTGAATCTGGTTTCTTAAAGCAAGAAAGTTAACATCCTTCAGTCTCAAGAGGGGTTTATTTTTTATCGTTATACACGAAACAAAAGTGGGTGTGCAAACAGTACTTTAATGCACACTGCTGTACACCAGTTTCTCAAACGTTTGCGCTCTCAGCAGTGGTTCTGCTGCAGACATCTCGCCCACAGCGCGGCTCTGCAACTCAACACAAGTAAAGACCTGCCGTGCTTTCTCCTGCATCTGTGTTGCTCTCCCCTCGTTCCCTTCCAATCAGCATCCCTCTGTAACCAGCTTCTTTAAAAAACAACCAACAACTTAAACCTGCTACCTCTTTAAACAACCGCTTACATGGACCTGCAAAAAAAGGAAGTTTCCAGAACACGTCTCCTGAAATACAGCCACTGCTCACCATCTTAACCTCGTTTTTTATTTGCCTCAAGGCAGTTTTTAGCTGAATGTGTTGGGAGATGACAACCACAGCAGAACAGAAGGGCCTCCAGGAAGAGATATTTCAGTTTAAGGCAAGTTGGAAAACATTCCTGAAGATTTTGCCAGATTACAGTTTTTCAAAAATGTTTATGAACTTGGAGACTTCATGATGAGCCATGGTGCCCAGGGGCAGGTGCCTCAATCCCTGGGCAGAGGGAAAAAGAATTAGTTAGTATAGTTCAGTAATTTTTATAATAAGGTTATAATAAATGACATTGACATAATACGTATTTGATCCATGATACATCAAATGATATATTTAAATATCTACTTGTTAATTAATATAGTTGTCACCGATATGCTTTGTTGTTTACTCTAAAATACAGAGATACTCACTGCATTGTGAAAGAAGTTGCAAAGATGCTTTGCCCATGGACACCTGAAAAACAGATAGAGATCCTTAATCCATTTTCTCGTAGCGACAGACCTGCACCCAGTCTCAGCCACTCTGAGTTTCACATTACTCCAAGCTTTACAAGAAAGCTGATCCAACAAATCCACTTTAGCTTCCGAATGGAGATGATTTCAGCATCAGATGTACAGTAAAATAACTAAGACAGAGACAGACCAAAAGAAACAGGATTTCACCAGATTCTCTTGGATCACTGCTAAAGCACATTGTAAAGCCTCGCAAAACAAAAGACAATTAATGGAATTGCGAATTTGTTAAATATGGCTTAACTCATCCACAACTAAGTGAAATTAGGTATTTTATTTTCTCAGCTGCACACAGCAAAGGCTGGAGAGAAGAAACAGAGAGAAGCATTTCACAAAGGTGGTCAACTTACACGTCCATGATTTCCACTTAAGACAGTTACTGAGAGCTCAGTTCTCAGCATTACTCTGCTGCCACCAGCTACGTGTGAATTAAGAGTGCCAGAGCAGGCAATTACTGTCTTCCGCTATACAACCACAGAGTCAATTCATTTTAAAACTATTATGCCAATACATTAAACTCTATCACTAAAACCTATAACACTGCATAACACGGGAGAGCAAGGATTATTAACAGCTAGTGGTTTCAAAAGTGACATATCAAGTGTTTTATTATCATTTGTAATCTTAATGAAGAACTTGGACTTTTTCATGTTTTCCCTGCCCACTGAAGGTCCATGCTCCTGCAGAGCACGTGGTCTCTCTCCTTTGTAAAAAGGGGATAAGAATGACAGGCACAAACCTAATGCTGTCCTCAGTTTGCATTACATTGCATGTATATCCCTGAATCTTTAGTTTTTGGTGGGGATCTACAACTTTCTTACAAGTTTAAAAGACACATTAACATCTGTAGATACACAATAATATATATTTTGAGTTACTTTCAACTATTTTTTCTAAATAAAGTCTTATGCCCCCTATGCAAGTCCTAATTAGGGGCTTTGGGTTGTTGATGATGATAGTTAAGTAGCAGACCTAGACTGTACCATGTGTAATCTTGATGACTGGCCAGGGTTGCCAAGAGCAGATAACATGTTTCACAACATTGGGCAGTGGGAAACGAGGCGGCCATTTGGTTGCAATAGGTAACAGAACAATTTCAAATCTACCCAAACCATCAAGTTCAGTATCTTTACCACTGCTGTAACAGGGAAGAATAAAAAAACAAGCATGAGTTGGGAGTTAAGACTGTTAATTAAGAGAAAACTACCATCAGTGTTGCAACACAACAATTTTCTATTTGGCTATGATGGAGATTCACACTTACAAATGCAGGTTCTCTGTAATAATATTCAGGGTGAAGAGGCCAATGGATTGCATCTTCTTATGCCTGCACGTCAGGAACAGGCAAAGGAATTCACCCACGTACTGGGGACCAAGGTTTTGCCACCTAAGCGGTATAAAACCAGGAAACAGAACACAGCTGCTCAACAGAGATGACTTTCATATTGATTCCTAGCATCTTATTTGTGTTTTGACTTACCCAAAGCGCTGGTCTGACTGGTTTCAAAGAGCTAAGGGTTACATCTCTGCTAAACACTACTGATGCGGGACTGCTCTGACTGTTCCCGTAAACAGGCTCTGGGGAGCAATTGTTTACTCACAGTTTTAGCATTGTTCCTTTCTGACAATTTAGATCTCTCAAAATCAGGTTGACAATGCCATGGAGAATGTGTTCTTCATAGGAAACAAGGTCCAATAACAGCCTCAGAGCCCAAAAGTTATTCTAGGAGGAGAAGGAAAAAAAAAAAAAAAAAAAAAAGACCAGTGACTTAATCTAATTGCCAACCATTTCTTGAAAAAGAGAATAAATTAAAGGTCAGCAAAGCTAAAGAGGAACAAAACCAAGTTAAATGTGTCTAAAAACTCCAAGATGACGGTATACAGATTTGAAATATAATTTCCTTTAATCTCTTAGAACAGAAATCAGTATCCACACTTACCCCAAAAGCCAGGGCTATCTCTAAGAAGGAATTCAAGTATGGAAGATCACAAAAAAGCATCTGTTGCACTGCTTGCACTGCGAGAATAAGACAAGCCTCATGGTGCAACTACAGGAAGAGAAATCAACAAGATGACATATATTTAAAAGCCCACTTTCCCACTATTTGTATTTCGTATCCAGTTTAATCAGCACTAAATTACTACCATTCCAATCAGATAGGATGGATGTCAGACACGAGATCCACAGGAGTCTTATGAAGACCAAAGGAGAGGAGAATAGAACAGGTACTTCTATTTATATAGCATGTTTCACCTGGTGCTCTCAAAGTCCTCACAGAAATATAAAGTTTCACACCATCATAAAAAGAGAATTAAGGGGAAAAAGAATTCTGGCCCAGTAGTCACATATTTGGAGAGTAAGCTAAATGTAACTTCCTCAAAAGAAGTAAAAAAGAATAAGATAACTCCTTAGATGTATTGACTGTATTTAATAGAGAACTCATTTCAAGCTGTCACTAAACATTCCACTACACTTGAACTCATCATTCAAAACAAGTTTAGAAATTCTGAGTTTTGAGACAAACACATTGTCAAGTCTCAAAGGAGCCTCCAGTTTGAATCAAACAACACAAGATTACCCTGTTAGAAGTTAAGGCAGAATCAATTATTACTAACTCTCCCACTTTATAAATGCATAAATATGGACAGTGATGAAGTCAGCCTTACCCTGGGTTGAAGACGGTCAGACCAGAACAGACAAATAAAAGCTTTATTACCTTCAGATATTTGCTCTAGCCTTTAGACTGTGTGCCAAGAACAGCCTTACACCGATTCCCCCCAAAAAAACCTTCAAGTCCCCTTTTAAAAGCCTCTCACAATAATGCACTGTTTTCAATACTGCTGTATTTTCAAGCACAATTAAAAAAATGGTAAATTTCCTTATTGCACACTTACACGAGGGGAGAAAATAGCAGATGGTAAAGAAACATTAATTTTTGCCTTCAGTTCCTCCAAAAGGTCACCACTGGCAGCGAGTACCTCCTGAAATAGAAGTAATGAGTCACATATAAAGGGGAAGGATGCCCTGATACTCTACGAACATCAAACAGTGCCCAACATGGTTCTTAATTGTGCTTTTACTTATTTTTTCACCATTATTTACAGATGAGGTTGACTATTCAATACCGTACTCAAGGAAAGTTGGGGCTCTACAGCACTAAACAAACTGTATCACATAACTTCTCCGTTTTAACCTACTATGCTCAGCAGACAGCCATTTCTGTTCTTGTGAAGAAAGTATCCAGATACCGATTCTTTAGGGCCATCTAAACACGTTTTTCTTAAACTGCTTTCCTGTACATTTTGTTAACTGATCCACCTCATTAAAAGCTCTAGAATCAGTATTGGGCTGCAAGCAGCGTTAAGCTGTTTACTGTTGCATTTAACACTCCTGAATCCCAACATTTTGCAGAGTGTTACATTCATCACATACCACAAGAGTATTTGGTGAGGCGCTGTAAAGTTAACCTCAGTATTTACAAGAATGAGCCAATGCCCATGTCAAACGGAGCCTTGCATAAACCCAAGAGAACAGATTCTCCTATGTCCCAGTACTGTTTCAGTTACCTTTTGGAAGTCAAGCGGTGGCTCTTTCAGGGAGAGGGGATGTAGGTGCCCACTTTTTTCCAGCAAATTGCTACTACCCAAGATCATAATGAGGGAACTCCAGCATTTAGGCTGAAACACAGCAGAACATTCGTTTTACAGAGTCAAATCCATTCAGAGGTTTAAACTTTTCAGAGATAAAAGGTTCTGATAGTAAATCCTTGCATTAAGGAAGTAACTGGACAAAACAGGTAATATACAGAACCACTTGATGGGCACAGAAATGGTTTTAGTAGACTCACATTTCTGTATAGTGACACATTGCTGTAAAGGAGTTTGAGCGCCTGCTTAATTAGAACGCCATCTTTCAAGGGAGACCCTGCAAGAAGAAAAAAAATACAAGACATATCTTATATTCCCTGATTAACTATAGAGTGTGAAAACAAACAAGACATTAACTTACAGATACGTTTCTATAGAAACCTTACCAAAAGAAACAAACAAGTGTCTACAGCTATTTTACATCATTTTGTAGGCTTTGAATAGAAAACCAACATCAACTGTAAATTGTTATTCTGGAAAGCTGCAAAGAACCAAATACAATTTATACTAAGCCATCACAGAACAGTCTTTGTTACGTACATCACACCAAAGTACAGCGCGATACACACTGTCAGTATCTCATACGTCTAAGAATTCTACTTGTAGCTGAACAGCTCCAAAATAAATCTTTCATTTCAGAATACACTTAGACAAGTAGAATGCACCAAGACAGATGATCACAGTTATCAGGGGCTAAACTAATGACAGAATGTAACATACAGACCCTGAAACTCTTTCCACCCGGAAGCTTTTATTCCGAAGGTCAAGGTACACACTGCCACTGGTAATGCCATGATGGAATAGAGCACTTTGTATTTTCTTTTAATAGGTTGCTTTCAGCAAAACAACTTCACAGCTGACAAAACCAGCTCTTTGTGTGAAGTGTACTAAATAAATTCACGCTCAAATATAAAGACTTCCTTCCTGCTCAGTATTATGTACCCTGCTTTAGTCCAGACAATTTATAGTATGGTTCAGAGTCCCTCACAATATTACCAGATTTAATGAAAAAAGTAAAGGCTGTAGTTAAGTAAGGTTCTAAACATATGTAAGCAAGAAATCACACTTGCCAACTCTGATCCACGGCCCAGGGTCTAGCATATCCTTTCCAGTGGGGACACTGCCTGTTCTGAACATCTTCAGGTAGACCTCAAACTGCAAAGGTGACATCCGGCAGGCAGTACAGCACGCGAGGCTATTGACAGGAATCAACAGCAAATGCGCAGCATCAGGGAAGTCTCCAGTTTTACACAAATAAAATGGGATTTTATCTCGAAGGTCTTTTAACCTAGAAAGAAATTAATATTTGATTTTCATTAACATGAAAGCTTTACGATAGGAAAGTATAGATCTGATTATGCTTGACCACCAGGAAGTTGCATCTAATAAGGCAGAAGTTAGTTGCATGGCAGTACTGCTTTCACTTAGCAAGCAGCTGCCAAAGTCTTACTGCTTTTCATTCGGCCAGTTTATTACACATCGAAGAAACACAGACTGGGACACAATCTTAAGGCAACAAAATAACTAAAAAAAAGGAAAGGAAAAAACTTATTTACCCTTTGGTATCATTGCATTTCACAGCTCTCAGGTAGCGAACAACTTCTTTATAGCTGGAGAGAAAAAAAGAGGGTGAGTAGGAAGAGGAAGGAAGTGCAAAGCTATATACAGGTACATATATACATATATAAACATATACAAATATTTACTACAATTCATGAAGCAAAACAGTAGATCTTCCCACACAAGAGACATTGCACAATGGGACAGAAATACAACTGGCAGGAAGAGACAGTTGAAAATAAGTTCCAAGAAGCACTCCACAGACTATCTCTGTTCTCTGTCAAAGTAAAACAGGAGATTGCTGTCTAATTTAAGTCTACGTTGACTGTATTCTTTTGAATACAGACTTCTGAAGATCCAGAGACCAGAACGCTCCTTTTTGCTGTCTTCTATCTAGTCACCTTTTGATGAACAGAATTTGTTTTAAACATCAACATCTAAAACCTACTGGGGTTATGGAAACAAAGAAATTATCTACTTCAACATTCTTTTCTGGTCCTGAAGTGTTCAAAGGGCTTGATTCTGCTTTGAAAAAAAACTTCAAAAAGCTACTGGCCTTGTTGATAAGAAGTAACAGGCAAGAAGAGCTTCAAATGTGTCTTTGTTTTGTGTGTTTCCCCATTACATGAAACTCCTGCAGATGTTAGGAAAACACTATACTGCAGTCAATACCATGCAAAATGTGAAAATTGAGTCCATAAAAAGAAAAATCCAAAACAAGACCAAACTGATCTTACTTCTCTTTGTCTATTAACTTCTCCACTCGAGCCTCTATAACAGGGAGCACTTCCCACAGAAATACTTTTCTTCCTTTCTGTGTTCTTTGACCAGTGATGTTCTGGCCTTTTAAAACCGTCGTCAGTAACACATGGTCCCATGGCACAACATTCAAGCTGGAAGTACAAAAACAAAATCATATTTAACCATGTTTTGTTTGTATACCACAATTTATTTCCCTTGAGTAACATGATTTACCAATAAAATATTTTGAGGTTTACTCACTTTTAGGGGGGAGAAAAGAAAAAAAAGAAAAAAAAAAGAAAGAAAAGAAGCTACATGTACAACATTCTCACATTCCCGTAAAGGGAGTCTGCAAAGGAGTTTGAGCACCTGCGTAATTAGAACACCATCTTATGCTTAGCCACAGCATCAAACAACTGCTCCTGTAAGGACAGGACAAATACAAAGTGGCAAATACTGAAATCCTGCTATAAAATGCTCCCACCCAATACTATCAATGAAAGAAACATTCTATATAGCTGTTTTCAATTCAGGCAACTGTACACAAATATATTCCGTAAACAAAAATCAAAAAACATACCTATTTGAGAAACCAAAACAGTGACATGGAAGTGAGATGGACTGAAAAAAATTTACAAACTTTTCATACAAACTTTTTGGAAAGTCACACAACACCAGCATCCTCTGCAGTTGTGTCGTAATCCTATGTTTTGAAAAGAAAAAAAAGATCAAAATATCTTAAAATCAGGTGAATTACTAGTTGTTATGGCTTTTCTTTTAATCCTATGTGAAACTCTTCTAAAGACATTTGGGTTTTGGGGTTTTTTTCTGGTTAAATGTCAGAGATAGTTTAGAACTATATTAAGTTTGTGCTTTAGGATTTGTAGTTAATAACAGTATTACCCTTTGTTATTTTTAAACACCAGTGAAAACAAGGTTCTGTGGTCTTAAGTTCTAAAACAAAGATCCCCAGTGAGTATATGCAAAAACTCTGCAGAAACATATGATGGGCTCAATAAGCAACCTGATCAACCCGAGCAGCTTCAAAACTAGCGAAGCCATTTTTGTCTTAACTGAACACTGGAGATAACACAGTGACACAAAGAAGAGATTACTCCTTCAAAACCGGGGAAAGGAGGCAAAAATTTCCTTTCCCTGTTCTTTTAAAGCAAGAAATAAAAAAAAAATTAATCAAGAATAGTAATTTAAAATGAAAACTGATAGAGGATTTAGGTTATAACTTTCATTAGTTTCAAATAAGAGGTGAGAATATATAATTGTTTTTGAGTGTTCCTGAAAAAAGTTAATTCTTAATTCATTAACCTTCTGTTGCAAGTGAATTTCGGGTTAAAGGTGAAATACAAAGCTAAAATGAGAAATGAATTAATCCAAGTGAGCTAGATGTCCTCATTCAGTAGCCTCTGGGGGAACTTTACTATGTTACATCCCTGACTACTCCATCCCAGTGGAGCACAAACAGTACAAGGCTGCTGTTTTGATCTTTAACAGTCACTATTTACTCTTTGGCTTAATAACCACAAGTAGCTACCTGACACCACCTTCTGGTCTGGTCTTACAGAACACCTCTAGACTACAGTCTAAAAGTAATCCATCTCCTTGAGTTCCCCGTTGAGTTATTCTCCTTCGAGACAACAAAGAAAGGTTTGAGTGTTTACGTGGCTCTAAATAAGGAAGGTATTGCCCTTGTCCTTCACAGAAAAGCACCAGCATTGCACAGAGCTTCTAAAAATCCTGATTTGCAGGATACAACTGTAGAATGTGACAGTATGCTGAAATCCCTGCCCATTAGGCTGGCTGGTGCATCTTGTGGTTTATATTCTTCTGCCTGTCACTACCCATCTGCAGTCCACACGCAGGCAGCAGCAGGCTATGCTTGCTCTACTCAAAGAAAGCCTAAGACAGTCCAGTGGGGTCCTGCTCCCTGATTAGTAGGAGTTCCTGATGCTACAGAACCATAAGATTATACAGCTGTGAGAGTTTACTTTTGGCTTTTAAGAGCTAAAACATTTACTTTTCTTCTTTATGTCTTGAAATGGAAGTAATTTTAAATGCATTTTAAATGCCAGTAGGAAGTTTGCAGCCAGCAACCATTCCATTGGCATCTCAACATCACAGGATAAGACAAGTCTTACCTTTGCAACAGACAAGGGACAGCAATCCTTAATGAATCAATATGACCGAGGTTCTGCCAGCTTCTAAGAGGGGATGAAAAAAAGCATTAATTAACATTTGGCTGGTTTTTCTGACTTTTCTCCTTTCCTATACTAAACTGTTAAAGAAAATATTTTTTCTTAAAAGGCATTTGGAGTTATCATGCTAATAAAAATCATTCCAAACAGATAAAACAAGTGCTTAAAGTATAAAACACTTTCTAGAATGAACACTGTTTTACAGCAGTACGTAACCAACTGAAGCATACCTTCCCCATACTGCCCCATGCAGAGTAAAGCGGCACCAAATCTTCCGATCTGCTCTATTAGACAATTGTGGGCACATTGTTGCTTTTCCAGGGCCTCTGAAGGGCTGTATATCATCATCCCATGAGAAGGCCAAACCACATCCCATGTAACTACAATGAATGCTATAGGACTCAGAATAAGCATACGAAGAGAAACCTACCCAAATAACATATTGAGCCTGCTCCTTGCAAACCTTGCCAGTTCCTCAGAAAGAACTGCAGAAGAACTGCAGTTTCTGGCCTGTTGAATCAACTCAGACTACCTTTACTTCTCCTTTATAAGAAGTCTTGAATTTAAGCCCCAAAATATTTTAGGTTTTGCAAAGCAAAGCTCTGGGACCTTGCTCAAACTAGACAGTAGCCAAGCATGAAACAGCCACGATATAAACAAGAAAATTACCAGCACAAGTAGTAAAGACTGCAGTATGTAAAGTCTGTTTTTATTTATTTATCATGCAGTCCTTCCAGCTGACAGGTCCAGACTCACTGGAATCACCTAAAACTTACTACCCAAGGAACATCACATCCTCCTCCCAGGTCAAAAGCAGATGTTTCTTCACACAATGCAGCTTATGCACTCTCCTCTCAGGATAGCTCCCCTGCCCCTGTACCTTCTCCTGAGGAATTAACCCCACCTGTCATTATCTGCTGCCTGTCACCCTCCCTCCTCCCAGTTCCCACCTCAAATTCATTCCCCTCATTGGAGATCATCTCTCCTCCTCATGATTCAATCCCACATCCAACCTTTAACCTTCTCTTTTCCCCAAAATCCCTCCCCATAACCAATCTCATTTCTCTCTCAGGTGTACTCATTTTTTGCTCATTGTGCTGCAGCCAGGAATGTGATCTTTACACTGTCCTCACCCTTCACACATGGAGAACCAGAACTCTCTCACCTAATCTCCTCCCTTTGAGGAGCTGTCATGGTTTAACCCCAGCTGGCAACTAGGACGATGAAGCCATTCACACCCCCCCACTCTCCTCCCAGTAGGGCAGGGAGAAGAGGGAGAAAAGGGGGGGGCGAGGGAAGAGGAGGAAAAAAGCCCCTCATGAAAACCCCTCATGGGTGGAGATAAGTACAGTTTAACAGAACAGCAATGGAAGAGGAAAAAAAAAGTAATTATTATAATGGTAAAAGAATATACAAATAAAGTGATGCAACACCAATTACTCTCACCAATCCCTGCCCCCCGGCCACCCCCCATTTCTCTACTGAGCATGACGCCCATGGTATGGAACACTCCTTTGGCCAGCTTGTCCTGCCTGTGCTCCCTCTCAGCTTCCATGGGAACCTGAAAAAGTCCTTGCCTGTAAACATGACTTAGCAACAACTAAACCAAAGTGTGTTATCAGCGTTATTCCCATATTAAATCCAAAACACAGCAGCTGCTAGGAGGAAAATTAACTCTATTGCAGGTGAAACCAGGACAGAAGCAAATGAAGATTACACATGAGATGTGGAACTGGATACTTACAAAGCAGGGTCTTTATGCAGTGCTACCTCTTTAGCTGCTCCCAGCAACATGATGGCAGCAGCTTTAGGACTCTCTCTTTCTGCCTGATTTAAAAATCTTGTTACCAGCGCAAAAACTCCAGAATACCTAAGAAAGTTAAGTTGTCTATAAGATAAAGTGCCTGTAATGATGTACTTTGTAAACAAAGGTCAATTATGACAATTTTACAGTTTGAGAGCAAATTGACTTGCCTTTCCTTGAAAAGCATCTATAATACAGTGAAAAGGTATTTGCACAAGCATTACTTTAAGCATTTGAAAGGCACATACCATTGAGTAAAAGCTGAATCCCATCCTAAAAAACAAATTAGTAAAAATACAAGCTTTATTTTCATGCTTTCCCAGGTTATAATAATGAGGGCTATTATTAAGTGTCTTAGTACAACAGATTGTATTTAAGATGTATTTAAAGATGATTTAAGGGTGTGTTTTAAGTATATCCAAGCGCACTTTAATAGTTCACAGGCCAAGTAAGTTCTCTCAACTATGCTTCTGCTACATCAGGTGCCATGATTCTGATTATCACTTGAGTAAAGGAAATCAAACCTGCACTGAGCAGTATGTACTGCTGGCAGCTGAATTCTGCTGTCACTTACTTGTATACAACCTCCATGTTGCGTGATCTGCAGACATTGCATTGCCCAGGAGGCAATTTTAGGAGGCAAAAGCACTCATATTGCGTGGGAGGCATTCTTTCTCCAATCAGGTACTTATTATATTCCACAGAAAGTTCCTGGATAAATTTTATTAGAAGACTTCCTAGGAGAGCAGACAAACGTGAAACTGTTAGTGCAACTCTTAAATTTTTTTCAAAACTAAAAGAAATAGAAAAACAATCATAAGTACCCCATATGAAATACTCTGCAATTTGGTCACATGCAATCTTATTGACCAGGAAAGCTTTGTTTCTTCTTTCAGAGGGAGGAAAACAGGAAAGTACACAAAGCAGACCTGCAGACCTGTGTCTAGGCTGAGTATGGCCCAGAAAGAGAGTAGCAACAGTAAACCGCTACCTTAAAAATTCACCAAGCCTTCTTTTTGAGAGTTGTGGACTAGACAAGCCGTCCATCAAGCCACAGACTGAGTAGACACAGTGATCCACAGGTCTCAGGAGAGCACGAGAGCACGAGAGCATAACGCTTACCACCATGCCGAAGGTCTGCATCTATATCTGCGAGTTCCAAATTGAACATTACAAGAACACCAGCCAAGGTAAAGTCACGCTGGTCCTTCCAGAATTTGCTTTTGTTGTGTGCATTGCAGTGACAGAGGGAAGGCGTTGTCCAATTCTCGCACTATTTCATAAAACGTGAAAAACAGGGAAAGTGGGTTTTTTTTATTTTTTTATTTTCTCTCTCCAGCTGAGCAAAAAAAAAAGTTAATTCCTCTCTATGATAGAAGGACTCAAATTCATTTCATCTTTTACACAGCTAGACAAAGCTGCAGTGAAGTATTTTGACAGCCAGGGCAAGAGGCCAATATGGCAATCCCTCAATACTACAGCTTAAAAAGAAACAAAAAAAGAAGAAACAAATGCTCATTCCTGAATACCTCATAGAGATACTTAGGGCTGGCACCCTCCCCATGGTAAATTAGTAACAGAGAACTATCTTTGTAGGTTGACCCTAATTTTCTTCACAGTTCAAAGTTTTCTGAATTCCAAGAAAAACCCAAACAAATTCCACACACCCAATGCCTCCTCCTTGCTCCTTAGGATAGGAAAAACTAAAAGTCTGACACTTGTCCTGTGCAGTGAGAAGCACTCCGATTTAGTAATCCAATTCCACACAATACATGGTGTGCCTAAGGCAAACAGGAGGTACATTTACTTAAACCAAGAGAATGTCTATCCCAACCACTAGCTGGACTACTAGAAATAAACCCAGACAGTAGCATTAGTAGCACTGTGAAGCAGAGAGATATCAACATTTAGGAGAGAAACTGTTAAAATAATGAATCATTTATCATTTATTCTTTTAGTGTGCTTAAGAGTGATTTCTTTTAAAGAGACTGTCGAGTAATTTAGTTTACTCAAAGCTGTGCATTTCTTCATTACAGCTGTTCTTACCTCAGAAGCTAGTTTATCACAAATGTAGCAGTAGCATTGATTACAAATGTCGGCATTTTTTCCAAGGGGTGAGCATGTATCACTTTCCATTCGCCTACAAAGTTGGAAAACAGAAAGTTATTTATGAAACAAGTTACATGCTTATCCAACTACTTCTGCTTTCAGCTGTTAAAAAGCAAGCAGGGTTATGTGACAAGATGGACTAAATGCGGAAAATGTAACCCCCATATTAACCTCCATGTCACTGAACATACTCAAAGGGGTGTATTGTACAGTCATATCTTGCATGAGGCATCACGTTTGCTTGTTTACAGAAAGTAACCACTAGCTCACATTCCTCATCCACAACTTCTTCAGATTTCTTCTCTTCCAGGTCAGACTTCTCTGCAGAAAAGAAAACATGCAATGTAAATCAGTATAAAGGTGACTACAACTTCATTACAACCTCAACCAGCTATTGACATTTATATTTTAAAAACACTTTAGGCATACATTGTCTTGCAATTTCATATGGTGCTAACAAGAATGCTTCAGTGGCCTGGGACAAAAAAACTTCCAAACACCAGCAAAAGAGAGGTAACGTAATCAAAAAGGATCCAATTCGCGTTGAAAAGGCCCAGTCTCAGCTAAGTCTGTAATATTTTGAAACTACACAGCAGTATACTTTAGGATAAGTACAGCCATCAGAGAAATCCTGAAAGTTACAAAATAATGTAATTTCCTCCTAGTTTTATTTATTTTTGAAGCAATTGTTTTCCCAGCAGCAGAAAGACACATTTCAAGCATCTTGAATAACATTTGACTTCAGTTTATTTCAGAAATTCTTTACAGAACTTCACGGAGAACATTAGCCCAGTACTCACCCAATGGGTCGACCAACAGAACCGAATTCCCAAGCGTGCTCTCAGCTTCATCATCGCTGATGAGGATTATGCTCTGTTCTTCCTCTTCTTTTTTCCATGTCCCCATGGTTACCAAACTCCAAAGGAAAGGAACTGCTTGTCAGCTAATAGGACATAAGGATTGTTCCCACTTTGAAGGTCCTTTCCTCAGGAAGAGAAGAAAAAAATTTCTCCAAGACCCAAACTCTTCATCTATGTTGATTAAGTTATACTAGGGATGGAAACATTCAACCCTTATTGCAGTCAGCAGCTCAAAAGACATTGCAGTTTCCATCCAGAGCTGAGAGAACCCTAAAAACAAGGAGGTAGGAAGAGGAGAAAGGAAAGAAAGGAAAGAAGAAAAAGAAAAAAATGATGAGAGCTGGCATTCCTCTGGAGGGACCACCCTTGAAGGACCCAGGTAACGATAACAACTATTGCTGCTCAGGGTAACTGGGCTGTCCCTTGCAGGCTGCACGCTGGAGGCACCAGAGATGCCCCGCACAGGCCCACCTGCCGGCCCCCCCCNGGCGGCGGAGCTGCCGCAGGGACTAAATAAACCCTCCATCCTCCGCGGGCTGGGGAAGGAGAGGGAAATCGGCATCGGTGCAGGGTCCTGCGGGGCCTCCTGACGCGTGAGGCCCTGCAGGAGGGGAAGAGGGAGGTGGCGAAAGCCCCAGCGTGTCTCCTGTGGCCTTTTGGGGGGGCGTCTTGGTGGCGCAGGCCCCACAGGCGACAGCCTGCGCCCACGCCTGGCTGTGGGGCCCCAGAGACCTTCCTGCAGCTGGGAGAGTTACATCCCTTCCAGTCAGGCCGGGACGGGCTCATCCAGGACAACGGCTGCCGGCGGAGGACGTGTTTTCACTGCATGCGGGCGTCCCGAATGGTCACTTTCTGTCGCGACAGGCTTTTCCTCCTGCAAACCCGGCAGGAGATCAGCGAGGAAAAGGCCACATCCAGCCGCCGGTCAGGATTTCCCCAGTAACACTAGATGGTACCAGAGCTCCACACAGGCTCAGACACCACCCAGCCAGCTAGAAAGTACCTCAAAAATGGAAATTCTGAAACATGGAAAGCTGGAGATGTAAAGCTGCGATATATTAATACGCTGTTGGCAAAGCAATCGCTTTTTCTATGGGAAAAAGCGGACAGGGAGTTGCAAATAAAATAAGGACGTTTTTCTGGCGTTCAAGTGTAACATTTGTGGGTAAAAATTATCAGCAAAGTGACAGTGTTGCAGAGGTAGGGAAGCATTTGAAGACCAGTCCTCAGGGAATTTTTCATTACTAGTAATTAGTTAAGGAAAATCTAGGAACTTAAGCAAAAACTGTCATTAAATCATAAAAATGAAGTACGTTCCAGGTATCGTTAATACTAGGAACTATTGAAACAGCACTTGGAATATGATCACCTTTTTCTGTAAGCGGCTGCATGCATTGCAATGCGCTGCCTGGAATATTCATGCGTTAAAAAAAAAAAAAGTCTTCCTGCAAATGAATATTTATTCCATGAATAATCTTTAATGTCTTCGTAGCTTTCAACACATTTGGGCAGAATGTTTCAAGTTTCTGTACTCACAATGAAAAATCTAAACTCGACACCTAAATAGGTGGCCTGATTTTCAGCTGTACGGAGCACTTGCAGTAGAGACATCATTTCCTTCACATAGTTGCCTCTGTAGCATGACAGCATTTTAGCAGCCTCGATTAACTCAACACGGCAATTTCGGTGATGAAATGAAGTATTGAGATAGCAGGGAGAAATAATAAAGGCAGAACTGGCACTTGGCCAGAATAATTTTTCTAAAACTCCGCTCTCATGCAGAAATCCTAGGAGATGATCTTATGGCTAAATATGGTCAGGACTTCAGTGCTGTGCCTCATCCAAAACACAGCAACGCTGGTGTTTCCTCTCTTTCCAGATGAAGAGTTGGCGTCGGCGTCCTATTTTTAGTGGTGTGGGTGTAAAATATGTTGGTTAAATTTCACATCGCCTGAGCTCAGTCTGCTCTGCCATGTCAGGTTTCGTGCCCAGACCTAGCAAAGCTCCAGGTCTGGGGTTGACGTCATAGGCTCCTGCTTCGCGGTCTTCATCGTGTAGGTCAGTGTACTTTGTATTTAGGGTGAAGATATGTCTCTCGGGCTCCTTGAGCCCATAAGTCAAACATAACGCCCTGTCCTGAGCCAGCCACAAGCTGTGGGAGATAAATAAAAAGGAGAAACAGCTTCTAGTGGACTCTCACAGTCACAGTGAGAGGACCAGTGATAAGGCTGGTGTTGAACCCATTTCAATGGCCAGCGAGAGCTGGCCCATAAAGTGCTAGAAATGTCTCAAAACATGGTCTTTGCCCCTTTCTGTGCGAAGGAAGTGGGAACTCTGTGCTGCTGTTTGCTGGGGCTTGGTGCAGCATGGGCTCATGTTTGTCAGCTGCATGGAACCAGAGAGATTTGGGAATCAAGATGATGAGGGTATATTTGGGGATATCTGTCATCCTCAAAGGAGTGGGCGATAGACAATAATTAGCTGCAGCCTGGAAGGTAACTTTAAGGAAGGAATACGCAAGCCATGCGTCAGTAAAGCTGCTACCGGCTGTTGGGGCGGTGACCACCATTTCCCCACAGAGCTCTGCCACGTTTTTGGTTTATTTTACAGGGAAGAAGCGTGGAAGGGTCCCAGATCAGTGGTCCCAGATCCTGGACCCGCATCGGTGCTTCCAGGGGGCCTGACAAGGAGCAGCTGGGACCAGGTTGGGACACTTAACTGAAAATGGAGAAGACTTCTGCTCCCTGGGAATGAACAGCCGAGGGCTGGAGGAATGCATTTCTATGCACCAGCTCCTGAAGTAGAAGGGGAATTTCTCTCTGACCGCAACAGCAGAGCCGTAGAGCCAACAGACCATTAAAATGTCCGTTCAAAAAAAATTTTCACGTCCCATTTATATTTACTGCTGCTTCATTCTGTTGAAAGTCAAAGGCCCATTTGTACCTGATGAAAGGCTTGGGATAGATCAATTGACTGGAAAAGGCTCTGAGGACTGAAACCTACAATTCCACGTGGACAAATGCTAATCCATCAGTCTGCTGAGCCCAACCAAGGTGCCGCAGGTCTTTCCAGGCACTCAGAGCTGACTCATGTCATGGCTCTTGTGCTTGTTTGGCCCAAAAAAAGGATGTTCAGTGCAGGAACTGTAAAAGAGATTCTTGTAACTGAGCTTCTGGGAAAAGAGTTGTGGTCTTTTCTAGCTACCTTTGGCGTCTCTGCAGATTCATTGCCTCTGTTAATGGGCAAACTTTCCATGGTGACATGAAGGCAGGTTCCTCCCCACTCTAATCTTTGAAGTGCCTCCTGGTGCATTGCAATGGGCTGACAAAGCATCGTCTGCTGTATGGAATCAGCCTTGCTCAGGTTTCATAAGGAAACAGGACTTACGTGATTATAACGTGTGTATGAGTGAATGACGGGCCCTGTTTGTATCCTGATGTTGCCGAGATAGGAGAAAACCATCTTTGTTCTCCAAAACCCAGGATCCAACAGGAGGTGTGGAGAAAAGACTTCCCTCACTGTGCAGGAGGAGAAAAAACAGTGGCAGAGCAAGGAAAATGGGTTAGCTCAGGGCCTGCCTTAGTGGCTCTCTACCTCCATCTAAATAAGAAACAAACTAACTTGAACCCCGATTTTGTGAGGAAATGAGATTTCCGTGGTGATAGCCCATGTATGAGTGCATGTTTCCCTCACAGCCCCAACCCCCAATAATTACTGAATTCTCGTGCCAGTTTCAACTAAATGGCCAGCAGGTAGAAATCCCAAAGGTAACACGTTCCTAGAAGTGTTCTGATAAGGGATCTGCGTGTGTGTGAGAGAGGAACCCTCCATTTATGCTTTCTCTGAGTTCAACCCTGATCAGAAAACTACAGACTCGGGAAGAGATGGGACAAAAATTCCCAAGCCATAGAAAAGCCTTGGTAGCATTCATGATTATGAGACACCGGTGACTCTGCATAGAGGAAAATGCTTAAGAAGGGGACTCTGGGGTGGCTGGTATTGCTCTGGGTGAGGTATTAATCATGTCCTTTTTTCCCCACGTGGCTTTTCTGGTGTCTAAGAAGGGGTGAAAGCCCGTTGCAGCCCCAGTTTGGTTTAAAAGTCCATCAACCATGAAGCACGAATCCATTGGAAACCAGATTTCGCTACTCCCAGCGCTCACGGGACAACATGGTTTCTTAAATGCTTGAAAGAAAATGGTTCATTTAGCTCTTTCCCCTCATCATTTCTTTCCTTCCCCAAGACCAAATAAAGTCAAAATGAGATGCCGTGAGAAAGACTGTCCTCAGGGTATTTCAGGCCCTGTAAAAGTGGTCTGGTTTGTTGGCTTTTCTGGGGGACAACAGCCGGGCCAGGGCAGGAGAATCACAAGGACCCACTGGCGCTAATTCGCCTTCGGCTACAAGCCAGCCTGCATCCCGGGCGGGAGAGAGGAGAAGTGGAGATGCTCCCTACCTCGGCACAGCGGCAGCCAACAGCTCTCGATTTAAGAAACAGATGAATATGAACCTCGTTGGAAAGCCTTCAAAAATCTGCTAGCACTCTCCTCCCTGCCGAAAGCCGAATAAATCCCCTTCGTATTTCAGGCTCCTAGCAAGACCCTGAAATATTATCAGTGCTCTTTGACACTCTACCTGCCCTTCATCCCACCTGGCTTTCCACAAAACACATTTCCTCTGCTTTCAGGGAAAAAAAAAAAAAGAAGTCAGGTTCATTCAAACCCTGACACTTCTCTAGCACTAGGGTGATCAAGTCTCCTCCATTTTATAGTTGGTATTTTAATAGGGTTTCCTTTTAGACCTTTAATGAGTTTTTATTCCCCTTTGTATATCAGACGCTTCAGTCCGACCGACAGTTTTACTCACCCCATGTGGAGTAATATGAACAGTCAGGACAACCTTTTATTCCTGTGGCAAGGTTTGCTCTGCCAACATTTTTCTTTTGCTCGCAGTCGGAGGGATGTGTTTTGACCCTTTCCTCACCGCCGTTTCACCCATCTTCCAGCTTTACAGCATGGTCATCCCTCCCCCGGTGCAAAGGCAGGAAGAAACCCAGCCCTGCTGTCCATGCTCTCAAATGCTTCCAGCTCTGCATCAAGGAAAAAGAAAAAAAAAATAAATCAAAACAAAAGCAAATGTGGGCTTTGGCTCATCTGAACAGCTGAGTTTTGTTACTTCAGCCTGAGCCCAGACTCGCAGGACGTTTTATTACAGTTTGCGGGTCAGGCTGGGGGCTGTCCTCATGCCTCCGGGGAGCCCACGGGCCGTGTCGGTTCGTGGCTGCGCTGGGGAGTCTGAGCGTTCGCACAACACACATGCTGACGAGCGATGGGCTGAGAACAGGCCAAGCTGTGACTCTGCCCCATTTGTTTCTAACATATCCCAAGCCCAGAGAGAGGATAAATCTCTTCCTCCAAGACATGAGGTGCCCCATCTCATGGTCATGCTGCGAGGCCAGCAGGAAGAGATGCGTGCCCAAGCTGCTCGGGGGACAAGGAAGTCCCCACGGGTCCTGGACCGAGTCAGGAGGTGCCCAGATCCTATTTTCTTTAGCCACGGAAGGCAAGCAGTCCCTGACGCCACGCAGGAGGGTTGTTGCAGGACACCTGGCTGGAGTTATAAAGGATTACGCACTCCGGGCTGGGTGCTGCGCAAATAAATAAATAGGTGCCAGCCCTGGCCCCCAGATCCTGGTGGACAAAGGGTGACAGGAAGGGTGAGGTGGAGGGGAGGAGCGCACGGAGGAGGGGGAGAATGGCAGAGCCGCTGGGAGAAACTGAGAACCCAAGTGGGCAGATGGGTACGGGCTGAGCCCCCGCTCCGAGTGATGTTGGCATTCTCCAGCCACAGGGATTCATGGCAACATTTTGAAAAGGCAATTTTGGGGGCAGAGAAGATTGACGTGCAGATCTGTGAACACTTTTTTGGATGTTTTGTTCTGCATTTGGGAGCGGGGGACTACCTAGGTGCCTTCTGCTGCCTGCGAGGCAGGCAGAGTGGTTTCAGGCATTTCTCATGCTTAATTACAGAAGTCCAATGGAGTCATAGAATTTAAAAACATATGCCATTAAAGGTTACATATTAAGCATGGTCCTGTTTTTTTTGATGTTGCAGAAGGCTTATACTCATCTGCTGAGAATTAGGAGGTTATTATTCTGCGGAAGCTAATCCAAATTGCCTGTTATCCATAGACAGAAAATTAAAGGAATATTTAAGCCCATTCCACAGATTACAAACTTGGTGGCATAGCTTTGCAACCAGTAGTATTAGTATCTTGCATTTGATAGTTGCCAATAATTTAAGTCAACTGTTTAACATCTGGCATTACTATATAATGTCTGGCTTAAGCTATAACCTTTTTTTCCCCCCTGCTTTTAGAAAAGCTTTTTCTGCTTTGAGAGAATTTTGATTACTAAAGCCCTTCCCAGGACAGATTTATCCTGTGATTTAACATTTTGTGATGGAGTCTCATTTTGAATCAGTTGAATAATTGGCAGTGACTTTGGTATTAAACTGATTCATGATGTACATCCAGGCCCTTAAATAATTTGCCATTATTGTCTTTATAATCGAAGCCCCTTTTTGCCCATTAAAAAGTATTGGAAACAGTCTGGTGATCTGCTTTGATTACAAATAAAGTGCGGAGGATTGGTAATGATTAGAGATGGTCAGCCTTCCCCTTGGGGTCACCCTCAGCCGAAAGGCTCTGCTTGGCTCCGCGCGGCACCAAGCACGGGCTGATGGCCCTGGGGCTTCCCAGACAGCGCGCGTTCAACGACCAGCAGTAACTGGGGCTGCACGGCCCGTGTGCGAGGGATTTGAATGGTCTCTATCGAAGTGATGAACAGCAAAATACACCTACGACCCCACCAAGCACTGCCAGTACCTTTTGGCCGGCTGAGCGGTGCGGTCCTGGTGTTGGGCAGGAGCAAGGCGCGTGGCCAAGGACAGCAGGCAGTGGGGCTGCGTGGGTGCTGCAGCCCTTGCCAAGCCCGTCAGGTAGCCAAGATGTGCTTCCCATGATGGTGTCCGACAGCCCTTGCCTCAATGCAGGGTCTCCACTCAGTCTTGGAAGAAATTTCAGTCCAGAAAAGAATTTTGTTCTCTTCTTTTTGGAAAGCTCTTAATAATGTGATCAATAAACCTGGGCAAGAAACACAGAGATTGCGTTAGAGGAGATCTATGGCTCTCGTCACCACTGAGGGACTAACGTAGGGTGAACAAGGTGCTTTGGGTAAAAAGTAAATGTAAATGGGCCAGATCCCATCTCTTTTGAAATCAATGCCACAGCTGCCGGAGCCAAGCTCTCACCCGATGAGCTGATCCCGGTGGGAGCCCACTGGATGAACGGCTGCCGCGAGCCCCGAGGAGTCCCACCGCCGCCACCCGGGAGAGGAAGGCTCGGCGCTGTGGAGCCTCGGCACGCCAAATTAAAAGCTGTCCGTTTCACACTCCACTCTTCCCCGGCCTTTGGCAGGGGCTATGATATAACAGGTTTTGCATAGCTGCTAGACATCTTCCTAATAGTATCCCCTGTGAATTCTAAATTTCAGTCACAGCCTCTAAATTTTCATTAAGAGCAGTCACACAGAGAGAATGATGGATTAGATTTTATTGTTGGAAAATCTCCAGATAAAATTAAAGTGCTTCTTTCTTTTCTGAAACCTTTACCTTTCCCCTGTGGTGCCCTATAAATAAGGTATCAAATAATGTTTATCCTTTTGAATTCTGCCATCTTACATGTTTCATGCTTACTCCTGACCACTTTCCTGCCTCTTCAGAGATGTCACTCTTCAGTTAAAGCCCAGGCACAGTCATGCTACCTCGCAGGCTTTGCTTTACTATGAACCAGCCTGACTTTGTGTCCCACCAGCATTTAGGAGACTTCACTTAGGCCCAGGTAAATATTTGTAAACATAGTGTTGCCTCCTTCCCTTTCCTAGAAGTCCTTCCTTCCTCCTTCCTAACCAATTCCTTCTATCCTTTTCTTTTTTCCCCAGCTCTCCCCCTCTCTGCCTACATCTAATCTGTCCAGCTTGCAGACAGACGAGACACCGTTCGGGAAACGCCACGATCACGGGGCTGAGGCGCTTTCTGCTGGGAACCAGCCGCTGGCTCCAATAGCCAAACCGTGATAAGTGGTATCCGCTCCCACTGCCCCTGGCCAACAGATTTTTATAGCAGATGTTGTTTCTTCCTACAGTGAAAAGGAGAAAAAAAAAAAAAGTATTCTTTTAGGACAGAGGTCTTAAACAGTTTTAGATGCTTTTAGTCTTCACTTTAACTAAAGAAAGCAAGAGCCCTGCAGGCAGTTGGTAGGAAGTGTTCAAGAGCTGGTAACGCTGGCATGATTCATACTGGTGTCAGCTCATTTAAAGTAAATTCCACGGGGATTTATCCAGCAAAGGCTCCGAACAAGTTTTAGACAGCATCCTCCACCCCCACCCCTCTCACTTCACAGCATCTTAAATTAATACAGTGCAGAAAGGCCAGGACTGTACCAAGACAAAGCGTTGGCTGAGAGAGGAGCTTTCTGGGCTTCCAGCCGGCAGGAAGGGTCCCTGCTTCCCACCGCGAGTGCAGGAACCAACAGCCATACCCAGGGGAGAGAGAAAAGCAGTTTTCCTGCTGAAGTAACACAAGTCGTCGCTGTCAACGGGGGTCACTGTGTCTTCAGCTGGAGTCGGGGTCCCACATGGGGACTCAGCCCTGGGGGTTACGTGACTTACCATAGTTGACCTCAAAGGATGTCCCTTGTCCCTGGCAGGGCTGCAGCCAGGAGCAGGGTTTTCCCCATCCCACAAGGCTACGGCTGGCCCCACCAGCACTGCACAAGCTGGTCACTCTGGGGCTCTCACACCCCAGCAGTATATTGCTTTTCCAGGCTGGCCAGAGCCCTGGAGCAGTGTCAGGGCTCCCTTGCCAGCCTCCCAGGGCCTCTCCTGCTGCCATTCCCCCATGGCAAAGGCTGTTTTGATGGGCTGATGGGTCATTCCCACCATTTCAGTGCATTTTCCTCCTGATTTACCCTATGTGGATAAGAAGATAATCCACACTACCAGAGAGCTGAGCTTGTTCCTTGTCTTAAAGGTCCTCCAACCCACATTGATCAGCCAGGGCTTAGCTCCCCCAAAGTCCTTCCTCTCTGCACAGAGAAGGTGGAAGGATTTCCAAGAGGGAAAACTCGCCCTTCTTCTCCTTATAACGCCTCTCACCAGGAGCATGCAAGGGAGCTATCGGCATCGATGATCTGTGGATATCAAGCTCATTGAAATCACAAGAGTTTGTCTAATTTGCACCAGCTGGGCATCAGGTCCTTGGTTTTCCCTCCAGATGTGATTAGCCACCACTGACCTAACAGAGTCAGGACCCCAGGCTGAGCCCGCCGGCACCCGTAGTCTATAAATATTTTCTCTTTTAAAACAATTCTCAGAACTCTTCTCGCACCGGTGGAAAAATCATCCATGGGCCGGGACAGAAACAGAAAAGGATCCGAGTCTCATCCTCTCTGCTGTATTTTAATATCATCCCAAAGGAAGCGGCGCTGCCTTGGCCACTTGCAGCAAAGGAAAGAAAACTCGCCGAGTTTATTGGCTACTTTTATTGGTTTGTCTGTGCCACGTTTCGCAGGTAGCTGTGCCAAGAAAACACCGCGGCTTTTAGAGACGAGGCCTCAGAGAGGCAGAGGTAAGCCCAGGAGAAGAGTGAAAAGCTGGAAAGAGGAACCTTGTAAATTTGGTACCAGCGAGGATGGAGGGGGGCCAAAGCTGACCGAAATCTGCCATGAAACGAATCAGATCGCAGCCTTCCCTTCCCTGTGCAGAAGTCACGACGCCCACAGCTGGGAGAGCGGCCAGTGTTATTTTTGGGCAAGATTTATGCAAGTTCCAAGCAGAGCCTCAGCGAAAAGGAAGCGAGGGGGAGAGATGGAGGTTTCTTTTTAACAGAGATGTTGGAAAGGCATAGGATTCATAAGCAAAGAGCTAGAGCACCTACTCTGGGGTTGAACACCTCTGGGCTGGACAGCCCTGGGACAGACCACCGCAGACCAAACACGGCTGTCCCCTGGTAGCTCCTGAGCTGTAGTGACAAATCTGAGGAAGAGCTAATCCAGGCTCTCCACTGGACGTGTCCCAGCGTCCTGCCCCAGGTGCCTTCGCATGCGCTGGGTGCAAGATCGCATGGCCATAGTCCTCTGCAAATACAGTTTTTCTGAGCAGAGGAAGAGGCAGGATTGCTTTGAAGGCTTCCTAAAAGGCCAATCTCCACGGCCCCGCTGTGGGATGAGGGAGAGCAAGGGGCACAGGGAAGCCCAGGACCTTTAACTCCATTTTCATTTGGGAAGGAGGTGCTGACATTTTAAATGCCATGAATGATAGATAACTGGCAGCCTTGGATCCATGAAGTCATTGAAAAGGAAAAAAAAAACCCCTTTTCGATGCCTGCGGTAACAGTCCAGTATTGGGTTATAAGTGACTCAAGCAAGGACCATGCGATGGCAAGGCATGCTCGGAGCCGGGAAGCATGCCCGCGGGCCAGCGCACTCCGCAGGGTGTTTCACAAGGGTCAGCTGGACACCGTGTTACCCTCGCGCTGCTGGTGAAGTCATTGTGGCTTTGCGCCCCCGTCCTCGCCCTGCTCCCCAGAGGACGGGGTAGAGCAGCTGGAGCTCAGCACACCAGGCAAAAAAATCATCCTTGTCTTGCCTGCTGCCTCCCTGGGGCCCCGGTATCGCAGGAACGCGGAGGAGAGGTTTGCTCTGCCCGGGCTGAGCTCTTCACCTCCTGCCTTGTGCCAAGTACACACAGAGCCCAGCAGAGCAGCCGAGTCGAGAGCAGTTCCTCGCTGGAAGATTTTGCTCGTGGATGAACGTGTACAAGCGGGTCCTTCTGGTTGCCCGTCGCCCCTGCATGGGAAAACCAGAGGTACCACAGCTCCAGCACGCACTGCGGAGGTGGGATGTCATATGATAAAAAGGAAGCATTTTCTTTTTACTACCTGGTTGTTCCTGAAGTCTCGCATTGTTAGGTACATCACCTCTTAAAAAGAGGAGTGGATCAGCTGCTGCTCCGTGGAAATCATTCCTGGGGGCTGTGTGGGTGTACACACCCCTGCATCCATGTGGCTCTGCACATCAAAACCGCCTCATGCAGAGGCTCAGTTACACTGAAACCATCCCATGCTTATGGAAAGAGACCGAAAGCTGACAATTCCAGAGGCTTTGCCCACCGATCCTATCACCTGGACCATCAGGATGGCGGCCTGGCATGGTGTAGGTTCACCAACATCAATAAGCTGTGGCTGCTGTTGACCCTGTCGCTGCAGTGCTGGACCCAAAGGCCCTGTGCACCCCATGCGCCCCATCCATCATCCGCTTGGGTCCTCTGCCCACCTGCACAACACCACGGAGAGAAGACACCAAGGAAATGCCAACCCTACACGGGGAGGTGCCAGGAGCCACAGGAGTCTGCTGGTGGTCCCTTCTGGGAGCAGAATATGCAGGGTCACAGCAAAAGTCCCAAGAAATTCAAGCCCTGTGGATTATGGAGGAATCCGTTGTTTTGCCAATATACCCTAATTTTATCTTTCTCTGGCTAATTCTAATCTCAGGCACACTCAGATAAGCCTCAAGACATTACACTGAAAGAAACAACTCGCTCAAAGGACACGTGTGGCCTTATCTTCTCCATGCATTCATTTAAATAAATCTGTTCTAAAGCTACTTTACATAAACACGTTTAAGGAGAAACCCTGGCTCTGCTCTAGGGAGTTCGTGTTATCAGTGAAGTCTATAGGAGGCTTTTAACTGACTCAGAAGGGCACCGTTGTTGCCCTTAGGAAAAGGCACTGAAAACTGAAACCCCAGGATGCTATTCCACTTGCACTCCACCAAACCATCCCTCCTCCTGTGCTCAGTTTTCCTATTCATAAAACTCGAGTAATTAATACCGAGTAACTGCTGAGGGATTTTACAAGTCTTGGTGAAAGATCTGTTATTTACTGAGATGGGGAAGTTTAACTTGGAGAACATCATGTGAAAGCCGTTGCGAGTGCAAAGCTTTGAGAACGTTTTTATCAAATTGAAACTAAATGGCCTGTGGCAACGAGAAAGTTATCTCCAGGAAAAAACACCAAATTGAAGTTATTCCTAGGTATTACTTGGGGCAGATATATTGCTGTTTTACTAGGGAGATATGTAGGAACAAAGACCAAAACTCAACCATGTATCCCTGTATCAGTAAGAACAAATATCTTTACTAGGGAACTCATTATGGAATTTTGGAAAGAATACCGTTTTGAGGAAAACCATCCCAGAAATGTACTTCTGGTTTTTTTTTTCTTCATCCAAAATAAGGTTCTGATTTTTACCAACAACACTAATGTTAAAAAAGATCTGGATTAACTGGAAAGCTATTTCACTTTCACTCCATTTCTTTTGCCCCTCCACAGGGAAATCCTCAGTGCACAGTTTCCAAATGTTAATGAACAACAGTCCCTTCTCTGTACCTTTCAGGGTCTGATTCACCATGATCATCCATAAATATTACTTTAAAAACTTTCCTGAGGAACTCCCGGGGGCCGTGAGAGCAGCCGATGTCAGGAAATGTCAGATATTTCTCCTTCTCCTCCTTGAGACGCTGGTAGCGTGGTTGGAAAAGAACAGATGCGTTAAATGCTGGGAGATTTACAGCACCCCCCACACACGGGAACCATAAAACGACAATTTGTTCAATTTCAAAAGCAGACCTCTGCCCGTTGCAGGACCTTTCATCACTGTTTATAAAGCTGGGCTTAAAAAGCCCGGGATCTTTTATGATAAAATGGACACAAAGTTCATTTTTCAACTGTTGCAATGCCTAAAAAATGGAGATGCGTGCAGCTGCAGTGGGGAAGGAGGCAGCCCCTCACCAGCCGGATCCTGCCCCGGGCTTGCTCCTGTCTCTCTTGGGCATGGAGGTGTCCCACAGCGGGCGGGTTTAAGGTAACGGGGCCAGGAGGGGTTGCAAACCCTGGTTTAGCAGATTGAACGCCATGCAAGGTCTGCTCCCAGATTCTCTGTGTGAACCTCGGGTGACCACTGATGGACCTCGTACCTGTTCCCGACCTCCAGCAGGCACTGGGAGGATAAAAACCCATTCACAACCGAGAAAGGGCTCGGTGTCACAGCATGGCAGTGTCGGTCCCGTCTACCAAAACCTGGTCTTGACACAGGTGTTTGCACAAACACCTGAAGACCAAAATCACCCTCTTTCCTCTTGTTCTTGACCTAACTCCCCCATCACCTCTGCATCTAAGATCAGCCTTTGGGCAGCCAGGATGAAACACCCCTTTCAAGAACCTCACACATCACCAGAGCAACAAGAGATTTTGGCATTTGCCTTGGCTTCTTCTCCATGGAGCCAGTAAGTGCTTAGTTTCAGCCTCAAACTCAAGGCGGTCCCAAACCAAAGCACTGGATGAACCCACCTCCCTACCACAGACCTGTGATCTCTGCAAGGTTGATTTGGCTCTGGGTGCTGGGCTGGGTCCTCCTCTGGCATCCCAGCCCTGGAAACCAAGTGAGGAATGAAGCAATGTTACTCACGTACTGGATGAATAAGAGCAGAGTTCTGCATTTATTGCTTCAGTAGTTTGAAGTGATTATAATGCAGCCAGATTTATTTCTTATATACAGTGGTGGACTTATTAAACTTCCAAAGGAGCTTTTTAAGCTGTCATTTGGGGTTTAATTGCTGAATATAACTACCTGCTTCTAAAAGGCTGCTGAGGAACAGCCCTCCTTCCGCGCACTGTCTTCTGCTCAGAAGGAGAAGATCCCCCCCCCAAAGCACAAAGGGTTAAAGCTTTGGCCTGCCTCGTCCAGTCCACCCCCTCCTCCCCCAGTTTGCAAATAGTAGAAAGGAAAGGATTAGAGGGGAGAGATTTATGGACCAGCCCATCACAGAGCCTCAGTTCGCACTTTGATGATGGGGGAACAGCCCCGCTCTAACAAAGGGGCTGTAAAGCATGCCCACCAGTAAACTATCTATTGGGGGGAGCCAAATCCCTCCTTGGATTATTAAGGGCTCTGTGAGTCCTTGGAAAGAAAGGCTGCACCTTTTTTATTGCCGCATTATTAATAAAGAGCTGGTGAAATACTTACTGCTGCTCCGTAAATCTTCCAAGGGCAGCACTAGGTTGCACAGCCATTTGGGCTGGAAGGAAACGGAGGGGCCGTGGGGCTTGACCTACATCCCCCATCCCGACCACGGTGAGTGTCTCTGAAGCAGGAACATGGCAGGAGCCCATTTCTGCTCCCAGCGCGCCGCAGCACGCACGTGCCTACAGGGAGAGGAGGTCCGTGTCCTGAAGTCCCCTGAGATGTCCTCCGGCTGCTCCATCCCCGAGGTGCTGCAGCAGAAGCTGTGCAGGGAGAGGTCTCCAGCCTCAAGTCACAGCTGGGCTGCGTGGGACGGCCCCACGTCCCTGTTCCCACCAGCCCAGGGATCTATTCCAAGGGCTGGGGAGCAAGAGGGGCTGTGGGGATGGATCCTGGAGATACAAAACCACCTTGCCATGGTCCCACAAGAAACCAATACTGTAATTCATAGCTATAACGTTCATCTAACTCCATGCAGCTCTTCTCTGAACACCTTCAGATGTAGTAACTCCTTAGGCTCACCCAACAAGGAAGGACTGAATGACCTTTTAAAACAGTTTTTTTCACTCTTCCATAATTTTTTTTTTTTTTTAGCAGAGGAGGGAGGATTTAATGGAAAACCAGAAGTACTACATTTAAAGGGAGAGATGGCAAAAAACCCCATTTGCTGGCATTACCCAGCCAACAAACAGCTGGTGTTGAATACAAACTGAAGCTATCATCCTTCGGATCTGGATTTACAGGGGAGGCTGAGAGGAGGGAACAGCTCGCACTTTTGCATGGTTACTTTGCTCTCAACACGAGACTGTTCCAGGCTAAACACCAGGACACATCTCCCACGCAACGAAACGCATTTGCTCTCCCACGCATACGTCCTGTTCTGAAACAGCCACGAAAGCTCGGCTGGCTTGAAGACAACCCCAGTAGCGGAGGGAGGACATCACCCATTGCCTCGCTCTATCCAGGGCTCGGCTGCCCCCACGTTAGCACCTGTTCGGAACAAGCTTCCCCCCAAAAAAGCCCAGAGTGCCGAGGTCCGGAGGAGCTGGCTGCGCTTTAGAAAAAGCAAAAATAAACAAACTCTCCTGACTACCAACAAAATCCAACCCTCGACAACAACAAAAAAATAAAGTTTCCTTCCTAATTTCAGCTTCTGGTCATAAAATTTTACTTTCATGTAACAGCATGAAATCTGCACAACCGGAGCAGGGGTTTTTAATAAAAGGCAGAGTTGATGTAATATCCGAGCCAAGGTGTTTTTATAAGCCAGAAGAAGAGAGACAGAAACACAGAAGGAAAATAATTTTCTTGAATCCCTTCCAGAAAGGAATTTTATTTAGATTTCCTTTAACCATGCTGAAATTCTCCTTCCCCCTCTTGCATGGGTTTTCCCCCTTAAAAGCTGTCCCTCTTAACCTGTGCATTAACGCCAGCAAATCCAAGCCACTCATTTCTTTTTGCATTTCAGCTCTAATGCATTTAAAATGTTTGCACGCCGAGGAACAGAGCAATTTTCAGCGTGTGTTGGGCTCCACCTTGCCCCAAAGCCCAAACCACTGTGGGCCCTGGCCTCGGAGGAAGGTGCAAAGTGTCTCGCACCCAGGATAATGCTCCTCTTCCAACACCTGCGAGGATGGAGGGCAAGCTCTTCCCCCCGGCCCAAAACTGTGAGGTTTGAGAAGAGAATAATGTCTGCTAAAGGCCAGAAACAGCCCTCAGCTCAGTGAAAAATGACTTCCAAATGCCCCCCTGCTCTGGGGATTTTATAAGGGAAGATGGATCTTTCTATCTGTTTTCCTTTCTTCTTCATTTTTCAACTCTTGACCTACACTGTGAACACAAACCTCCCGGGTGTGAGCCCTCGGCAGAGGAAATGCTTCCTCCAGTTCATTTGTCTTCGGTGGTCTGCGCAGCTGAAGAGATGCATGTGGCTGAAGAGGTGCTGTTCCCAACCCTGCCCATCCTGCCTCCTCCGCCCTGCCTGCCGGAGGGTTGGATGTGCAGCTCCGTGAGCAGGGACGGTACCGGCCATCCCTCACCTGGACCTCTGCAACTAGGAAAACGAGAGTCAGAGCAGCCTTGGCCCCACTTTTGGGCAGACATGCAGCCAAGACAAAGCAAGGCTGATCTATTTCAAAAAATAAGAGGTTTTGGTATTTACCTGGGCATGAAGGGCCAGATCTTGGCACTGGGAAGGGTATCTGCGGGCGCTGCCTCCCAACTGCTGTCTCCAGGCGGTGGTGTGGGTCCCAGGAGAGCTGGTCTGGTTAACGCATGCAGCCACCTCGGTTGGAAGCATCCTTGTCTCCGGTCAGAGCATAACACGAGTCACATATTTCAGACACAGATTTCAAATGCCTTAAAATCCCCAATTCTCAGCTCAGGGTTCAAGGGCAACATATTGCCACAGTATGTTCTTGCTTCCAGCATCACTCATGGTCTTTGGAAACCACCACCACGGCAACAGACCCAAAGGGAAAGGATGGTATGGTTTACAGCACCCAGTTTGGGAGGTAATCCAAGCTGGATGATTGGGAATCAGTGCCTAAAGGTTTCTGCATGAGCGAATTTCTACTTAGCACATTATTTATTTTTAGGGTGGAAACAACTAAAATCTGAGGCTCCTGTATAATGCGGAGCCATGGGAAGTTCTTTGTTGCACCTTAGACAACTCCAAACACACATTGCCCTGGACGTTGTCCACCTCCAGGCACAGAGCAAGGCTGGAGCAGGAGGGAAGGAGACGCAGGAGTGAAAAGGGGGTGCCCAGGTCCCATCTCCAGCCTTTCCCCTCTCTTGGTTTGAACGTGGGGGCCTTATTTTCTTACTGTTTTTCAGAGTGTCTCAAGCATGACCACAGATGGGGACCTCTCCCCAGTGTCCGGCAGGGCCGTTCCGCGCAGGCAGCCCAGGCGTTTGCACGGCAAACGGGAAGCGATTGATCTCCAGGAAAGCGATTTATCAGCAGCTGCTGACCTGCGGAGCCAAAACCCCGGCTGCACTTGTTCCTGGGCCACGCCGCGGAGCTCATGGCATAAGCAGGGGGAAGCACAGATGCGAGCAGCACAGTCACCAACAGAAAGATGGATGATACCTCGGGATAGGGCTGCACACCTTTGTCTGTCTGGTACACATGCAGCATGACTTCCAAGCTGGACGTGGAGAGGGGGGCAGCAGTGCCCATCCTCACCCCAAATTACCTTCACGAGAAGATGGAGGTGAGACTGGACCACATCCTTCAAGCCTGGCACGTGGGCCAGCAGCTCTTGTCCCTCCTCAACTGGAAGATAAGCAGAAATGTCCTTGCAAGGTTTTCTCCTTTATGACCATTGCTGAGAGGTTGTAAGAGATGGGGCTTGGCTCAGCCCATAAAATGGACTTTCCAAAGCCGGGAAAAGGAGGCTTCAGGTGCAAATTTAGGGAGGGTGAAAGGCAGAATCCATAGACGCCATTATATTTCACTGCCACGGCTTTTATCTTGGGCTTTGCTGTCCATTTAAGATGTAGGAGATTTTAGTCCCAAGTTTACAAGTTGGGCCTGTCTCCTTAGAAAAATAAAAATCAAGAAAAGAATTTTTATAGGACAATTTGTTGCTCTCCATGAAGGCTTGAGAAAGCCAAACTGCACGGCCCGCAGGGCTGCAGCTCTGGTGTGGAAATGGATATGTCAGCGTCCCGCCTGCCCTCTCCCTCTTTCAGCAAGAAGTTTCCCTTTGGTTTACAGCAGCCCATGCTCCAGGGGAAAAAACAACAACTGCCGCTGTTATTCTTTATGAAGGCAGCAAGAGGGCTGAATAAAAGAGGCTGCATCCAAGGCACAATATGAGATGAAAAAGACGTCCAAGCTCCATGGCGCTAGATAAAACAAAGCACACACAAAAAGAATCAAATGCTGAAATATGTATTTCTTGTGGGTATGAATAGAACTGTCTATGTTTGCCTTGGAGACAGGGGGAAGGAGGCCAAACGGTTTAATCTCAGCAGGTATTGCTTTTCAGTACAGAGACATCGAGCAATCTAAAGACCTCCTGCCAGGCCATTTCAGCAGTCGCACAGCCCTGCTCTCTCCGAGCTGCTCCGCGCTGGCCCGTGGAAAGGTCACCTCCGCTCTGCACCCTACGGACAGGTAGATGCTCGCACACCTCTTGCCCTAGCACAGACGTTAGCAATAAGAAAAGCCCAGCAAGTTCAAGGCAGCAAATCACCCATCTCCATGCGCTTTATCCAGTCTCTGCCCCACTCTCCCCAGGCTGGCTCCCATCACTGGTCCATGCCAGACCATCTGGTGTGTCCTCACTTCCCTGGACTCGGGGACTTTGGACTGGAGGGCAGGCGAGTGGGATTTGTTCCGGTGGGCTGTAAAGCACCGGAGCCGGAGAGCGAGTAGCCGTTATCACTGGAGCACGCTGATATCTCCAGGAGTCCCATAAGGACATGCAGGAACCAAGATACACAGATTTATGTCTTCATAAAGCCACAAAACAAACATGAAAAATCGTGCTGGGTTTTCACTCATGATAAAAGTTGATGTGGACATGCTAAAAAACATTAAATGCTCAGTTTTTCAGAACGATTTCCAGGCTTGGAAATCCAGTGATGCTACTGCCATCCTGTTTTCTTCCTCCGAAGGACTTCTCCCACTGCCACCCCGGGGCTGTGTGAGCACGTTTCCCTTCGCGGCTCTGATCTTGCACGTCTACGCACACAGTGTGTGCCAGCTTCCCCGGCACCGGCAGGTGCTTGAGAAGTTTCCAGGCAAATGCACGCTGTGCCGGTGCAGCCATGAAATCACACGGTGCTCCTGTCTGCTTAAAAGGCAGGAGGGTCCCGTCTGGCACGGCGTGATGAGGGGGTCCAGAGGAGCAGGGCCAGGTCCCGGAGGTGATGAGTGAGCGCAGCCCATCGTTCAAAGAAGCGAAGGCAGAAGGTCTCCGGGTGTGCGGGTGGGGGAGCAGGTGCCCTGCAAGTGTTTTCCACATATTTGCCTGGAAACTGTGATGAGCTCATCTGAGAAGAGCCCTGCAGATGCCGAGCACCCCCAGCCACTCCTCGGCAGGTCGGGCACATCAGTATCTCTGACACACTGCGCCCTTGCAGAAGGTGCATGGTTGGATGCGTTCACCATCGTTTGCATCCTCTTTCCTCGCCTCGGACCGTGTTACCATCTCCTCTGTCCTTGAGCAGCCGTCCACGTGCAGAAATTCAGTGCCTGACAGTGATGGAGAGCAGAAGCAGCTGATGAACGACGTTAAGCGCAGGAGGAGGTGGGAGATGTTTCCTAGCTAATCCCTTCCTCCTGAGCGAGGCTAGACCTGCTCCGGTGTCTCCTCTCTGGTGGTTTGGGCCAGCCCGTTATCCAGCCCTGCTGCTGCTCATCTCCTCTGAGAAGCCAGGTCTGAGGAGCAGCCCCGTTCCCCGCGGGCATGTTGCCTCCAGTACCACCCACCAGTTCCCTCACGCTCTGAGGCTGAAAATGTGGTTTTAATAATGTGTCCATAAATCATTCTGTCCCTAGCAGCTGACCTGAGCAGTGGTGCCGGGAACAGGCCCAAACTTCCCAGGTGCAGGGAAGTCTACGCAGTCAACCCCAGCTCTGGTGCCATGAACAGTCAGCCCACGTCTCGCGGCATGAAGGTGGCCGCAAACATGACCCAAGGGCAGTGGTTACCACCGGGTGAAACCCACCCTCCCGGGAAGCAAGGGTGGGATTCAGGGCCCTAAACAGAGGTATCTGGTGCTGTGGGATCATAGGGCGTATGCCATGCTCTGGGGTCTCAGGGCAAACCACGGTGCTGCCAGGACCTACGGGGCATTTGAGCCTGTTGAAAGAGTAGCTGGAGGCCAGCTGGGGTCCTGCAGGGTGCCTAAATGGCACCAAGCACCTACCTTCAGGCACCCAAAATGTGTCCAAGGTCTTGCCATGGGACCTGGGTGTTGGCCGTGGCATCAGGTTTTAATACCGCATAGGGATCACCCTGCTGCAATGCATCTACCGGGGCATCCTCGGCCACCAACAGTGCTCACAGGTGCCCGGGAGGATGGGCACTGTTATAATCCCTCTTCCGCAGCCGAGGAACTGGAGTACACGGAGATGAAATAACCTGGCTGTAGGTTCCTGAGGGTCTGGGCTGTCTGCGGTCTGCCACAGAGCACTGCATCGACGACGTCTCGCCTCCGTTCGCAAGACTGTGGGACAATCCTGCTTTCTCAGCAGCAGCGAGAGCCATAGGGGAGATGCTGGTTAGCAGAGATGGGGTGTGCTACCTGCGGTGGCAGCAGAAATCGCTTAAGGCTTCCTAAAAAGAAATGTCATGTCCAAACGACAGCATCAACACACATTTTTTACAGCCCTCCCTAGGTTTTTGTCACAGACTCCTCCAGCAGAGTCACGCTGGCCTCTGACAGATACAGGATACGTCTCATGACAGATTGGTTGTTTTAAAAGTATCCTGTTCTCCAGCTCTAATAATTTGGGAAGCTCATTTGCAGCCTTGAAAGCCGTCAGCCTTCGAGCCTGCAGAGTTTGCAGCCTGTGGGGCTCCCCGGTCCCCAGGCACCCATCACTCTCACACTTCACTCCAGCCCCGGCGCTGAAATAACAAGCACGATCCCGCACTGCTGCAAAGCACCCCCCGGAGCCGGCGGTACCCCCGGCTGGACATTAGGACAGTTCTCCAGCAAATAAACTGGTTGGGATGACTTTTTTTCCCCCTGATTTCAGGATGGATGATTTCAGATTTTGAGCATGGGTTGGGTTCGTGGCCAGGGCTGCTGCGAAGAGCAACACCCCATCGCTGCTGCCCAGCCTTTACGTTCACCCCGTTCTTTCCATCCCCTCCTTGCACTCAGCAGCGATGAGGTTTTTCTAGCTAGAAAAGTAATAAAATAAAATTTAAAAAAAATCACGTAAAAGACATACACCTGGGCCACAGTTTTGGAGCACAAGGCCCGTTTGCTGCTCGTACAGACATTTGAAGGGAAGAAAACCTTACCAGATCGAAGGCTTTGACTCTTCCCAGCCTGTTCCTTTGTCTCTGGCGTCCAGAGGAGTGACGGGAAAAGCAGCTGGCCGGGCGCGGGGTCTTCGCAGCGGGACTTCGCCTGATATCAGGGCAACAAGAGGGGTTTTCACCTGATGCTGGAAACAATGCCATCCATAGAAGCCCACATTGTTACCTTGACATTTGGAAGCAATTACCTGCATGTTATGTAAAACTTTTATTAAACGACTGGAGAAATTCGGTAATGTGTTAATCATCGGTTGAATGACATCTGCTTAATACCAGAGATTTTTGAACTGCAGGAGAAGGGTTCAGCAGTTCAGAATGATTACCAAAACATATTGCTCCTTTTTTCGTTCTCCTATGTGTTAATTTTTCAGATTTATTATCTTAGGCTCCTGCGTCTAGTATTTTCACTACATGTCAACATCTGTTATATCTCTGCATTTCGCAGCTCTTTAGTCTTTGCCCCACGAAGCCTTAGGCACTCGGACGAGAGACGCAGCCAGCTCTAACCCAGGGCTTATGCAATTTTCCAAAGTAATCCAAAGGACAATTACCAGGGAAATTTGGCTTGCGGAGGCATTTTTGGCATCAAAAAAGGGATAGGTAGATGGACTCAAACCCAGAGAAACCGGGCAGGTTTAGAGACAGACTTGGCTGTCAGGACAAGACTTGGAAAGTCTGGGGCACTGCGAGTCTGCTGCTCTTTGAGAAACCTGTGGTGGGTGGAAATGTGTCATGGAAAGACCCTCGGTTCATTCCCATTCCTGTTATTCACTCATGCAGACCTGGAGTCACCCTGTTCCTATGGCAAGCCCTAAAATCCTCCTGGGACCGCTCATCCTGGGGCCTCCAGCCCCTCTCTGGGCAACCTGGGCCAGTGTCTCACCACCCTCAGGGTAAAGAACTTCTTCCTCATGTCCCCTCTAACCCTGCCCTGCTCCAGTCAGAAACATCCTCAGAGTGCCAGGATTCCTCCCGGCTGCACGGGCGGACATTCCCAGTGGTGGAGGCTCCTGTACCCATACTCCCTTTGCTGTGAAAAAGCCGGTGGCCCCGAGGGGCAGCGCATTAATGGCCCCACATCCCAGGGACCGGCGCTGCCGGACGGGTGCAGAAAGAGGCAGCTGCCCGACAGCCAGCAAAACCTCCCCCAAAGCCACGAGGAGAAACAGAGAGCATCACGCCAGGCTTGTACTGGGCTTCAACTGAGCACTGGCCCCCCATGACGGATTTCATCCTGTATATATTAAATAAGCGGACAGGTTAACCTGGAGCAGCTCGGCACCGGACAGTGGGAGCTGTGGGACGGCGTTGGGAGCGGTGGGAAGCAAAGCGCAACCGCCCCTCTCGGGACGTCGGAGCCGTGATAGAAAAAGTTCACCCTAACATGACTTAATAGAAAATCTTTTTGCAGGTAATTTCCATGCGCTGCTCTGGATCATGTTCCAGAAGAAACTCACATTATATATGAGCCAAAATCTTTCTACTCCCAACCGTCAAGCCACGCTCCTAATTTATGCTTTTTTTATTATTTTGTTCCCTCACCCGTGATCTGCCCCCCTCCCCCAATAAAAATTACAGCTTCCATTTATCATTTTTTTCTGAGGGTCGCTATAAATTCAGCTGTGCCCCGTCTCTCCTGCTTAACGTAATGCAAACTTTCCGCCCGCCTCCCTTTGTAGGTTGTGTTATTTCTGTAACCTTACACATCTCCTTTCCGCATCCTCTTCTGGTGTGTGGGGGGGAAATAAAAAATAAAATAACCCCCAAATCTTTAAAGCCCATCTCCAAACCCACAGAATGGCTGGTATTACATGCAAATAAAACTTGCAGTTTTTAATGGAGGAACTTCCTGCTTTTTTTTTTTTTTCCAAATAAAATGTTTTCAGTAATTAGCACCAGCTTGGGAAGGCAGGCAGTGACACTCGCTGCCCTCTGCGCCTGCGGGACCAGGGGTCACTTCAGGAGGGCTCCTGCATGTTTTCCTCCCGAGTGGTTTTGCGGATTTAACTTGCAGAGGGTTTGCTTCTGATTTTGGGAAGCACACGGAGAAACGAGCATCTGACGCTCTGCTTCCCGTCGCTGCAATGCCACGAGCCTGAAAACACTTATTCCTTCTTAACTCCCGCATGAAGTAATTAAAAGAAATCATAAAAATGTGGGAATGGTTATATTTCCCCCAGGCTTGTGGTCCGGTATCCATCCTCTGCCGGTGGCCGGCGTGCTTCAGAGGGAAGCGGAGACGACCCCCTGCCCGGGGCCGTTCTGGGATGAGCTTCTCCACGGGAGCTTCTGCCTCCCCTCGGGCAGAGCCTGGCTGGGGTTTGTGCTGAGAGTTGGCCGGGAACCGTTCCCGCTCTCCGAAAACTGCTGATGGAAACAAAAGATTTTCCTGCTTGTTGAGATTTGTTGCATTTTGTCAAAAAAATCCTGCTTTTTCTCCATCTCAGAGCACAACTTTTCAAAACTTTTTCCGCGAACAGGAGAAAAATGTCAAATCGAGAGTGGTCGGTAGCCGGCATGGGAGTCTCCAGGCCTGATTTCAAGAAGAAAAACAAGGAATTTTTGCAGAAGTTCATGGCAAGCTTCTTCCAAGCCTGAGCACAAGGAGGGAAGAAGATTAACACCGGCACGAAAATGTAACCAATGGGCAAGAATTTTTGGGGGACTCTAGTTCAGTCTTTCTTTTTAAATCCAGGACTTAAAGATGCTGCTCTTTTCTTAACCATGATTTTCAAGGGCTAAGCTCTGGCAGTAGTTCTCCTACTGCACAAATGTGTGACCTTGGATGACACTGATCTGCCAAAAAAGAAGGAAAAAAAAGGTGTTGCTGATATTTATTTATTTTATGCTCCGATTCCTCATTCATCATCAGGTAAATTTGCTCTTGGCAGCACCAGCAACTTCCCCAAACGCAGCCAAGGTGACCACTAAAATTAGCATCAAATCCCAATAACGCTTTATATCATGTACACGTTATTTTTCACTGGACATAAATTGTGAGGTGTTTCGCTTTTGTTTTGAAGGCCCGGGGGAGGCTGGCCATTGCTCCGGGCATCGGTCCATGCTGGGGACAGAACCGGACGATGCAACCGACTCCAAATGTGGAAGTTAAATTTTTTGTTTCACTGGAGAAATTTTCTCAATCCTTGCCAAGATGAATTACTAAAACGTCTGAAGAAACAGCACTGACCGAAACCTCAGACAGTAAAACACAATTTTCATCCTCTCTCATAAATTTTTTGCTTAATGAAAAGTCCTCGAGGAGCACACTCCTCTGTCGGAGCCAAGGAAAATAAACGTGTGCGTGGTTAAACAGCGCCGATAGCCGTGAACACTAACGACCCTGCCCGTGTCCCATGTTATTAAACATCTGCATCTACATCCCTGCTGGAGACCCTCCCCGCCTCCATCGTCCCCAGGTAGGAGAGCAGAGGGATGCTCTGGCGAGGGGACGTGCCCGTGCCGTGCCGGGAGCGTTCAGTCCCCGCTCCCAAACTGCTCTAATAGAGGGCAAGGCGTAAAACACAGACTGACCCTCTGCAGAACGCAATGTTCCTTGGCTGCGGTTGCTGCGAAAGCCCCGCAGCGAGCAGGACGGTGCAGAGCGGGGTGGCTGTGGCTGCCTGGCGGTCCTGGACAGACGGCCACGTCCCTTCTCATCCCCAGGCAAGATTTTGAGCGAGAGAAGTGACGCATGGCAAGTGCTCGTGGGAGGGGTAATTAATTAGATGCTTGTAAAGGCATAGCAACATCCAGGGATGCTCACAGTTCACCAGGCCAGTGTCCGCATCTCCAGAGGCTGGAGAGACTGGGGGTGAGGACAGGTAATGGGGCACCCTGGTAGTGCCCGAGCCCGAAGAAGGGGGTCATGACTTACTCCATGACCGCAGGATCCGACATGCCGCACACCTTGTCCGCCTCGTCCTCCTTGTCCTCCGAGGAAGCCACAAGCACAAAGGTGGGGAAGAAAACCCATCAGCAATGGGAAGATGGAAATTCCCCACAGGGACAGCCAGCAGGGATAATGCCAGAGACTGATGGTCCCCCGACACCTCCAGGCATCACCCAGAACAATGAGTTAAGATCATAGAATCGTTCAGGTTGGAAAAGACCTTTAAGAATGGGTCCAACCGCTAACCTAACACTGCCAAGTCCACCCCTAAACCATGTCCCTGAGCACCACATCTCCAGGTCTTCTGAAACACCTCCAGGGATGGCGACTCAACCACTTCGCTGGGCAGCCTGTTCCAATGCTTGACAACCCTTTCAATCAAGATTTTTCCCCTTGGATAGCCAATCTAAACCTCCTCTGGTGCAACCTGAGGCTGTATCCTCTTGTTCTATCGCCTGTTCCTTGAGAGAAGAGACTGACCCTCCCTCTCTACCCCCTCCTTTCAGGGAGCTGCAGAGAGCGAGAAGGTCTTTCAGCTCCCTTTTCTCCAGGCTGAACCCCCCCAGCCCCCCCAGCCGCTCCTCACAAGCCTCGTGCTCCAGAGCCCTCACCAGCTTCTGTGCTCTTCTAAAGGAAGGTCTGCTGCTCTTCTAAAGGAGGATCATTGAGGCCAGCCATAAACCTAAATAATTTTAAGAGGCACGTCGGCAGGTGCCTTTAGCCGGGCAGAAACACCGGTGCCGGCTGCAGCGGGGTCAGGATTGCACCCAGCAGGGGGAGGGTGAAACGAAAAATGAAGTGTGGTGCTGAGGATCCTTGTTTTTTCCAAAAACATGAAGCCCCGGACAGCGGGTGGGCAGGGGTCTGCCATGGCTCTGCCCATTCAGCTGCCGATTTCCTGGGGCTAAAGGGGGCTGGGGGTGGGGGGGCAGGTCGCGCCAGAGGGCACTGTCGCCTGCAGGTCGCAACAGGGGGGACATGGAGGATTTTTAAAGATGCCGTGACATCCCACCTCTGCATCGCCACCTCTGCTGGAGCTAGCAACTGGGCCGCTGTTTATAAAACAAATAATACAGATTCCGTCTGCTCAGGCTGCTGCGGGAGAACTGCTGGGTGCGATACTCACACCTTTGCTCTCTGAATGTTGCAATACTTATTTCTTGAAATGTTCTGACCCAGAGACACTCAGCCTTGTGCCGGGTCTGAATGTATCCAGGGAATTTCCTGGGCTGGAGACGGTCAGACGGGCTGCGTGTCTCCCACTGGATTCCTCCTTTACCGGTGGGATTTTGTTTGGGATTTTGCATCAGAGCGACGAGCGTCAGCCCGGGGAGGGGAGGAAGGGGCTGCTTGTGGAAAAGCAGTGGAGCATGTGCTCACAGGCAAAAAACTCACTTGTTAAAGAAACTAAATGAGCAAAAAAAGCAAGCCCTGCCCCAGGAATGCGTCCTTCCTTGGGGCAGGGTGCGGAGGCTGTTTCAGTGATCCCCGTGGTGTGGTGGGAGCAGTCAGGACCAGACAGGAGCTGCTCCGATTTCCAGGGATGAAGCTGTGAGGGGATGCGGAGACGGAACACAAATTCCCTGGCTGGAGTTTGGCCAAGACCCCAGGGCTCGCACACCCGGCTCCGGCTGCAAGTGCCACAAGACTCCTAACCACGAGGTGGTCAGGATTTGGGTTTTACATCATACCTATTTGTAGAGGAAAAGATTAAAGGCCTTGTGGATGAAATCCCCGGTAGCAGCAACTCTGTTGACTGGAGTCAAATCAGTTCCAGACTGAGACCTTCTATTAGTGGAGACCATTTAGGGAAAAAAAAGGGAGAATATTTCATTTGCCTCCCTGAAACGGTGATTTCCAAGTTCCCAGCACCGTTGGTGAGGGCTCCGAGGGGTCCGTGGGCTCAGACACGTTTCTGAGTGACCTCGCTGGTGTCTTTCACACCTATCCACAACAGCTGCCATAAAGCCCAAAGGGACAGGAAAAAATCCTGATCTGCATCACATAGACATCCAGTCTCACCTGAGCTGCACCTCCGGAGTGAGGAGCCCCCGGGAACAGCTGTAGCTCAGGCTGGTCCAAATCCGAGGTCTCCCTGGAGAGCTCCTGCTGTGGGCGAGGACCTGCTCCCACATGGACCCAGTGGTGGAGCATCCGTTGGGAGACCACTGCTGTCCGGAGCCTGCCCACCCCCACAGCTGAAGCCAAGGCCAAACTTCACAACGTTTGTCCTGATAAAATGACCTGGCAGGAAATAAACTTCCCAACCACCTCGAGATGCCTTCAGAAAATGCTGTTTTCAAGGGGAGTGGTTTAGCTAAGGAGCACAGGCAGAAGAAGGTACGAGGTCTCCTGGAAGCCACGGGCTCCTGTTGCTGGTTTGAGACCCAGCGAAATCAGGAGAAACAGCTTTTTGGGGAGGGGACCACCAAAGGCATTAACTCCTCGTGCCCCTGGCAGCCTGGCGCACCTCTCCATCCCCAGCGCGCAGATACTATCTGCTAGATTTATTTCCAGTCTTCTTTTCAAGACATGATGTCAGGATTGTAATAACCTGACTAAGGCAAACCCTGGATGGAATTACTATTGTGTTTATCAATTTCCTTTTTTTTTTTTCCTTTTCTTTTCTTGTCTCGATTAATCATGGAACAGCGCGATGGAAAAGTCCTGTTAGACCAACCTGCCTCCCCGCCAAGGCAGGACTGATCCCTGCATCCACCATCTTCTGTTTCATCCAGTCTATTTTTAAAAAATCCCTAGTGACAAGACTTCTTGAATCACAGGAGCGAGAAATGGAAAAGACCTATTAGATCATGCAGTCTGTCTCCTGGCCAGTGCAGGCTGTTCCCTGCAGCCCAGTTTTTAGCGTTTCAGCTTCCACCTTTCATTCCCTGGGGAGATTATCCTGCTGGCTAACAGATCTCACACTCAGGTTTGCTTGATGTCATGCTGGAAAGCAAAAATGTCCAGCACTGGCCTTAGCTGACTGAAAACACTTGTAAGTCTGGTCTGTGGGATGGGAACAGGGTCTGCCCCCGGTGATGCTCCCCCAGGCAGGGGTACGTGGGACCACACTGTCCAGCCATTGCCTGTCTCAGCCGCTGGGAAGGGACCTTTTGCTCCAAACCCCTTGTGTTTCCCTATACTGGTGCCGTGCCGCCTCTGGGACTGCCGAACAAGATGGACAAACCAACCTCGGACAGGCTAATTAGCTCTGCAGCGTCACAGTTAATGGGTTTTTCGGCAACAGCGGTGCGCAAATCTGCCCACAAATATTCACCCCCGCCTGCCCGCAGCACACGCGTGCTCCTGCCTCCTGCACGCCCGCCCTGCGCACGCCTGCACAACCCGGGGAGAAAATCCCCTGCCTCCTGCGTTTCCCCCAGCACGACCCCCCGGCACTGGGCAGGGGGCTCGGATGGGTGCTGGGGGCTCCCGTGGATGCTGGGTGCTCCCATGGATGCTAGGGGCTCGAATGGGTGCTGGGGGCTCCCATGGATGCTGGGGGCTCAGATGGGAGTTGGGGGATCGGATGGGTGCCGGGGGCTCCCATGGGTGCTGGGGGCTCGGATGGGAGCCGGGGGCTCCCACTGGGTGCTGGGTGCCCGTGACCTGCCAGGGAGCAGCACAGCCGACGTGCCCAAGTCACGAGATGCCCTCAATCCCTTGCGGCGCGTGGTTTTCAGCTCCATCCCAGCCTTATCTGCCTCGAGTAATCAAAAATAATTGGTTGCTCCCCAGTGGACTGATCTAATAGCACTACGAATAAAGTTATTTTGAACAGTTGTTCATGAGTTCATCTCCTGGAAAGCCTCAGCCCCAGCTGTTGCTGTGCTTTTGATTTAAAAAAAAAAAAAAAATTTTAAAAAAAATTAAAATCAAACTGGGGATTATCAGGGCTA